>VWPW01005352.1:266344-278438 GCA_013389825.1 Crypturellus undulatus | reverse complement strand
GCTTTGATGGAGGAGTTAGTGGTGAAATGTCGTGAGCAGAGCGGCTCAAGACACCGGCCATAGCCATTACCACCCTCCTCTGAGTCGTCTCCACATGTCTGCTCGCAGTTAGGAGTCCGCACGCCTGTTCCACCAGCAGCCGTGCGGAGTGGCACCTGCGCTGTTTCCAGGCCAGATATCTGGCTTGGATGGATGTTCTGTTTATGGGGCAGGGTAGAGGGCTTGTGCCTGGCGGTACAAAACTGCTAAGGATGCTCTCAGAGAACTCTGTTGGCAAAATCCTGCTTCTCAGATTTAGTAAAATTCCTTTATAGACAAACTCATTTTGTCTTGATATGAGTTTTGCCATTTTATGAGTGTTTAATTTATTTAAGAAAGTTCTTAGGATGTGAGTACAATGCATCCTAGCAAAAGCTGCAGTGACCTGATGTAATCAAATCAGGTAACCTTGCACATATCGGTGCTAGCACGTGTGGAAATACGGTTGCCTGTTCTCTGCTCTCTGTAGGATTATATAGCCAGTGCTGTCCTGGGCAGCATTAGAAAGCAGCGTTTTTGTTGCAGACATAGTGGTTCGGGGGACTCAGGGTCAAGATTTGCCATGACAAACTGAAGCCTTGGGAGTGTTTTAGCTNCTTCTCAGATTTAGTAAAATTCCTTTATAGACAAACTCATTTTGTCTTGATATGAGTTTTGCCATTTTATGAGTGTTTAATTTATTTAAGAAAGTTCTTAGGATGTGAGTACAATGCATCCTAGCAAAAGCTGCAGTGACCTGATGTAATCAAATCAGGTAACCTTGCACATATCGGTGCTAGCACGTGTGGAAATACGGTTGCCTGTTCCCTGCTTTCTGTAGGATTATATGGCCAGTGCTGTCCTGAGCAGCATTAGAAAGCAGCATTTTTGTTGCAGACGTCGTGGTTAGGGGGGCTCACGGTCAAGATTTGCCATGACAAGATGAAGCCTTTTTAGATTGTGCTTTGTGTAACTTGTGTCTGCTTAAACATTTCACCAGGAGTTGGAGGCTGCGCTCCGGCCAGATACAAGTTTGGTTTCCGTCATGACTGTGAATAACGAAATAGGAGTAAAGCAGCCAATTCGTGAAATTGGTGAGTAGACACTGGCTTTCACAAGCAAAGTCACCTCACTTCTGCTTCATTAATTTAATGCTTCCAATACCAAGTGTTAGAGAACTGCCCTGTAGTATAATTAAGCTGGTAATGGTGCTGTCTCAAGTAAACCTTTCCTAAAAGGGAAGTGAATGCAGCACTCAGTATTTTCACAGTGAATGTTGCAGAAATTCCATATGGAAATACAGGTCAGCTGTATTGTTTGCAACTTCACTCTGAATTTTTCAGCAGGAAAGGAGACCTTGCTCAGAGTAGCCAGTCACGATGCAGTTGTATCTAATAGATAAGGGTTTACTGAGCAGTTAGAGTTGTCGGAGAGGAGGAGTGTGCAGGATTTGGGGAGGAGAGGGTGAGCCCTGCTCGGGTGCAGGCCTGGAGAAACAGCTGGTGGGTGAGGAGGCCCCACAGGAGCCCGGGCTCCGGGAGGCCAGGGCTGGGAGCCTGGGCTGGGAGCAGACTTGGAGCCGGGTTGGGAGCAGGCACGCGGTTCTGTGGGGTGGGTGAGGGCAGAGCCGTGGGACAGGGCTGCTGGAACGAGCCCCCAGCGACAGCAGGAGCCCTACAGCCCCGAGGGTCCCATAGCAACAGCTCCTGTGGTGATGAGGAGCTAAGTTTCTAGACAGTGTTTAGGCTTTGACCTTTGTCTTGAGCTAGATAGCATGTAATTCTGGAGGGTGAGTGGGTACACAGCACAGCTCTTGCTGAACTGTTTTTCTCATGCTTAGCTGCTGTTTTTGTTTATTTTGCCCAAAGCAGTCTTTTTCCAGTCTTCAAGGCTACTTTTTTTAGCTGAACGATAATTGACTATCAGTGAGTTGCTTATAGCTCTGGAGTGTCTGTTTTCAACCTGTGTTGATTAGCCTCGAGGCTGTTTCTCTTATTCTGTGCTTAAATGAATAAGAAATATTCCTATAATGTGAAAGAAAAATAAGGTGAAAGGATAAAGAACACTGAAGTTCACTACCACCAACACTACATCATTTTGTACTGTAGTGCCTTTCAGCTCTGGATGCAAAGAAGTTGATAATGGGCTGAAGTCAGTTTATATGAGGGGATTTGGCATGCGTAAGAATTGATGAGAATGCTTTTTGAGAAAATTTTTGCAACTGGATATTGAAAAACTTGGAAATGAGAAAAAGGGTACAAAAATACTGGCAAGTATAAGCATGAAAGTAAGGCTGGCAAGTACTGGACCAGTGTCAAGAAGAAAGAGTCAAGAAAAAAAGAATTTTCATATTGCGCAGCTGTGGTGTCCTCTGCTGTGAGGAAACAGGGATGTCCCTTTCTGACATTTAAACTTAAACAGGATCGTGTTGTGGTAGATGTGAATTTGGAAACCATCCTGATTTTTGCCAGCAGACTTTTTATCTTCCTAGACATTGTAGGTAGATCAGCTCCTACACAGCTGTAGGCTCTCAAATGTGCTGTGAAAGAGATGTGACAAGACTCATTTCTTTTTTCATCTCAGATCTCTGTGCCACCAACTGATGCTTTAGATTCATTGTTGGAAATGCATAACCATTAGATGAGGTAACAAGAGGTTTATTTTTCGTATATTTTTGTTACAGGTGAGATCTGCCGTGCTCATAAGATTTTCTTCCACACAGATGCTGCACAAGCAATTGGTAAAATTCCTGTGGATGTCAATGATATGAAAATAGATCTAATGAGCATCAGTGGCCATAAAATTTATGGGCCTAAAGGTATTTATTGAAATGCTTTTCTAATGAGTTGTTTCCATATGTGTCATAAGAAGCTAACTACACGAGGTATAAAGTCTGACCTGTCACAGTGATTGCTACTATTATTTAAGGTGTAGAAGGTGTAGAAAAGGTGTAGAAAATGATTTTCTTAGTGGTAGAGGGCTGTTTTTTTTTTTTTTTTTTTAATTATTAGCTCATTAGTTCACCCTGAAACTAGGGTAAGTGGATCTTCAGTGTTTATGGGCTGGGAGGTGGCTTTACTGAGTAAAGAAGTAGCATCTCAAAACTGTGGCAGCAGAAATGGATCTGCAGGAGGCATCTACTTGGTGCAAAGCAGCTCTGATGCGCCCAGGTGTGAAAGGAAATTGTAGTACGGGGCAAAGTTTAGATCCAAGTGTGGCTGACAACAGGGAGATCTAGAAGTTTCAATTCTAAGGGGTTTTGATGGTCCTCTGCACCAAGCAGCCTCTCTTCTATTCTCAAATCCCCTTTCTGCAGAATGGAATTTAAAAATCCAGCTATGGATTTTGTAGTCAGCTCCCAAATAGTAGAAGTTGGAAAACTGTAAAAAAAGTTGTAGGAAGATGGAAATCAAATTGCTGTATTTTAGGTGCTATTCAGAGACAACAGGCAAATGATTGTTTTTCTTAAGATACTGTGTTTTGAGTGTGTATGTGTGTGAGCTCTCCGGAGGGCTGCAGACCTGGCTGAAGGGGCAACACCGGGAGCAGGAAGAATGATGTTTTCCAGATAACAGTGTCCCTTTTGGTGATGCCAGAGCTGCAGACGTGCCCTGAGCGCACCCAACAGCTCCACTTGCCTTGCAGGGGTCGGTGCCATCTTCGTGCGGCGCCGGCCACGCGTGCGCCTGGAGCCGTTGCAGAGCGGCGGTGGGCAGGAGCGCGGGCTGCGCTCCGGGACGGTGCCCACCCCGCTCGCCGTGGGGCTGGGGGCAGCCTGCGACGTGGCCCGGCACGAGATGGAGGTTGGTGGCACCGTTTGTCCTGTATCCCGGAGCAGAACTACCTAGATCTCAAATCCCTCAGATCTTTTCGTGCTTGTGCGCTGGATTAAATTTGATTCTCTGGTAACAATTAAGTAAATGTGTTGAGCTCTCTAGACCACGTGTTTCTGTGTATAACTGGAAGCTCATCTTCAGCCTTTTTTATTTTTTTTCTTTGTTGAAGTGCTTTAAATTGTGATTTTCTGCAACAGATTTACACCTGATAACTTTTGCAATGTACTCATCTCTCCATGCTGCACCTATGCTTTATCAGCATCTCTGAAACTGAACTAAGCATGCTTGTGTGTATTAAAACAATGAGAATTTCAAATTCATATTTAAACATATACAAGTTCAAGTTTATGGCAGTCCTGCAAATAGGAATTGAGCTTTATATAAGCTTAGCCTGCAAAGTTTATTTGCTAGGTCTGGTGCTTAAAACTCCTCCTGGCTGCTCTGCATTCTGCTGTCTTGCTTTCTGTGCGCTAATGCATCCTTCACAATTGGGATGGAAAAAAAACCCTTTTAGAACACTGCCAGCAGGGCACAGCCCAGAGCAGCTGCCTGCACAGAATGGAGCTTGCTCCTGAGGCAGGCAGTGGCTCATCTCGCGAGCTGGATGGTTACGGAGGTTTCGGTAGAGGTCAGATGCGGTCACCACTTATGTTTTTGGTTTTGTTCTCGTTTTCTTGATAGTATGACCATAAGCGCATCTCGCTTCTGGCAGAGCGACTGGTTACAAAAATAATGAGCGAAGTTCCTGATGTGGTTATGAATGGGGATAGAGAGCATCGCTATCCAGGTAATGTCAGCAAAACCCTCACCCCGAGAGCTCTCTGTTCTGCAGCGTTAGCTGCCCTGCCTGAATAACATCATTTAAATAAACGCTGTGCTGCTCGGCATTCACAGATTCCCTCCAGGTGGGGAGGTGGGAGGGATAGGATTTGCTTTAGAATACAGTTGTCGGGAGCATGTTTGTTTGTTTGTTTGTTTTTTTCAATATAGGGTGCGTCAATTTATCTTTTGCCTATGTGGAAGGTGAGAGTCTTCTGATGGCTCTAAAGGATGTGGCTCTATCTTCAGGAAGGTAGGTGAAATATATGGGGAGGGAGAGTGCTATAATCTGGACAGAAGATATTTGCTAGGAAAGTTACAGGCTAAGTAGTGGTCTCCGCTGTGCCCTCGCTTTGCTCTTCTGGTTGGTGATTCAGCCTGACGTTGAATGCAGCCTGAGCTGGTGTTTCTGTAAAGTGGCACCTTGAAAATGAAGGTCATGTCCGCTCAGGTTGAAAGCAGAAATGGGAAGTTGCTGCCTGCCAGCTTTGCAGACCTGCGTGTGAGCTGAGTAGCCAGAATTCGTGGCACTTTCATTGAAAATGCCATTTGAGCTTCTGCAGCTTCTGTCCTTCAGCAGGACTTCACACCACAGAAAGATCATAGCTGGAATCTAGTGAGTCTGGACATTATTGTAGTGAATAGAACCTACATGTGATACAGAAGAAGAAAGAAAATTGAATGCATTCTCTGGGGAGTTGTATTGACTCTGCAGGAGTGATGGGTTGAAGTGATTCCTATTACTCAGGCCAACTTGATGCTTGTAAGGAAGAAACTGATAAAATCTTTCTTCACCTTCCTGAATGAAGCAGATTGAAATAGTATCTTTATTACCAATGTGCTGGTGGTATAAACGGGAAGAACAGGTCTTTACTTGGCAGTCTCCAAAGCCCAGCACTTTCATAATTTGAAAATCTCTTTGGTGCTCAGCTTCTGCTTTGTGCACATCCGTAAGCAGCTCTGGTCTGTGCTGCATGTTGCCACCTGTAAAAATTGAGTAACAGCATGCAACCAGTTTTGCCTAGTGCTTTAAGAGGAAAGTTCCTGCCTCCTGACTGTTGTGACTAAACCTTGCTCTGGATTCCTCAGTGTTCTGTTTCCCATTGATTTGTACTGCTGCCAAAAGGCAGCTTGAGAAAGCTGGTGGATTTTCGTTTTTTAAATGTGTCCATTGGTATTCTTCAGCTAATTCTTTCTTGGCTCTTCTTTCCCCATCCTTCATTTCAGATACCTCTTACTCATTTGGCCTTGCATTTGCTCTTGTTGTATACCTGTGCTAGCTCTTCCATCATATTCCCAATTTATTATTCTCATTCCTATCTAATCCATGTCCCTGCTTTTCTGCAACAACAGAAATACTATGTACTTCTTGCTCCTTCTGTCTCCTATTCACTGCCTGTTTCGGAGAGGTTGGGGAGCCTGCTGTAGGCTGTTGTAAAGAGCTGCAATAATACTAGGTGTCTGGAGGGGGCCTGTTCTTTTTTTGGAGAGTACTGGAGGGTGGAGAGTTATTTCAGGGGAGCTTTTGCTCATGAACAAAAGGGTTAGATTTACTTTTGCTCCATTTCCTAGTGCTTGTACATCTGCCTCTCTGGAGCCTTCTTATGTTTTACGGGCAATTGGGACAGATGAAGACTTGGCTCACTCATCCATAAGGTGCGTGCAATGCTTTTTCTTACTGCTGTTTCTTTTTATTATGCTAAAAATAGGTGGTGAGCTTCCACCCCTACATGTGTACGATACTCATGTCCTTAATGTTGTGTGGTGAGGACCAGGAGGAGAGCATAGAGGAGTGTTTATGTTGCTGTTTTGGGTACATTATTTTCTGTTTGCTTCAGGTTTGGCATTGGTCGTTTCACCACAGAAGAAGAAGTAGATTATACAGTGCAGAAGTGCATACAGCACGTGAAGAGGCTGAGGGAAATGAGGTGAGCCAACTTACTGAACTGAAAATAGGTGTGATAATCATTGAGGAGTTGGACTGTGTTCAAAACAGGTTGCTTTAAAAATGTGTTGGTCTCTCTGTATATTATTGTATGGTAATGACAGAGCATGTGGCCTGATTTTGACAGTAGTGAAAATCTTTCAAGCACATGAACCTGATAACAAACTTATTCCCAGATCCCACTTTTATCAAGAGAAGAATATAAGGATAGGGCAAGCATGTAGGCCAAACTACCTTGAGGATTCCAAGCTGGAGATGGTATCATTGTGTGAATGGATCAGTAAGTCATTTAATTTTGCCGAAGCTGAAAGACTTGATTCACCAGTGTCAAGTGCAGGGACTTGGTCTGTAAGAAACACTTGTGCTCAGTGGCCTACACTGGGAGCAGAAAATAAGAGAAGGCACCTACCCTTACCTCTGTCCTTTGAGCTGAAGGTCCTGGTGGAGACTGATAGTCTACAGAAGGGGAAGATCTCACTTGTCCTGCCATGCTCTTCTCCCTGCATTTAATGAAATCACTTTTTTGATAATTCTTGTTTATGTTGTTGTCTTTAGCATTCAAAATGGCCCTCATTTTTCTATCTTTTCTTTACAGTCCACTGTGGGAAATGGTGCAGGATGGAATTGACCTCAAAAGCATTAAATGGACTCAGCATTGAGAAGACAGCTTAGCGCTAACCATGGACTGGATGGATGTGGATTAAAATGCATTCTCTGTACATTCCTGAGCATGTGTTTAATTCATGCTTCACTTTTTTGTTTTGTTTTTGAATTTATAATTTGACTGGAATACTGCCCTTTCTGTTGGCAAAGTCTTAAGAAGTTAAAAGTGAAACTAGCCTTTTTGCTGGAAAAAAAGCAAGATCCTATAATGCTCATTGCATTTATATTTACACCCAGAAATTTATGCTGGCACAGAATTTATTTGGAAAAAAAGTGTGTTTTCTAATGTGAAAATTAGCCTAGTATGTTGCTGCTTGTGTCAGCAGTATCTTGTCAGAAGAGAACATCCATAATAGATGATTTGTTTGCAGCAAAGTCCTATTGCCAGACCTCCAGTTCCTTTAATTTTTGATTTTTGGCTGAGGCAAGCATCTGTGCAACGACAACTTTTCTTTTTGGTGCAGTTTGAATGTGTTGTATTGTCAGAAATTCTCATGGAGATGGCAGTTCAGCATTCCTAGAGAAAAGGGATGCCTCAGTGTGGCCATCTGCTTTTACAGTTAAGGTATACATGCATTTAAGCATAATTGCCCTCTGGTTCTAAACTCCAGATTTCTTCCTCTTCCTTGGTTTTATCTCTTTTTTTATTTTTTTCTTTTTTTTTTCTCCTGATGCTTGTACAGACCAATATGCATTAATCCAAAACATCCTTCACATACAGAATTAACGATACAATGATGAAGCACTTTGCCGTTTGCTGCACTGTGGTTTTCTGTGCATTTTTTTTGAATTAAAGAGAACTTGAATGACTGAGAGAGGGTGATAGCTAGAATATGTCGAATGCAGTTGCAGTACCAGTTTTAGCTGGAACAGTGTGATAAGCATGGGAAAAAGCAGATAAACCGCAATGTCCTAATGCTTTGTGGTTTCAGTTTCTTCCTGTGTGCCGAGTCCTTTGCCATTACTGAGACTTTGTCTATTGGAATCTGGTTACATTAGGGAGCCTGTTGCTTTTCCCCTGTGTTTTTGGTTGAGCCTGAATGTTCTGGCTTGAAATAAGGCCATGGGCAGTAGAGTTTTTCTTTGCACTTCAGGCTTTACTTCTGTCTGGTTAGAGACTTCAGTGGGAATCCATTGCACCCAAATGCTGGGGAAAGTGTGTCTCAAAATTGATTTGATAAGATGACTTCACATCAGTGTGTCTTTTTTGCTGACCTTTCTATCAAGTGCCTTTGTAGCAGTTGCGTAAGCAGACTGCTCTCAAAGTAGTTTGTCGATGGCTGGATGCTGTGTTAAGTCACTGAATTTAAGGTACCCTGTAGACAGTGCGTATTCTTAGTTCTGGACGGTATCTACCTCGAGGATTAAACTTAGAATACGAAAGTTGAAGCTAAATCTCACAAGGTGGATTGCATTACAGGACTTTTTTGTTTGGTTGGGTTTTTTTGTTTGTTTGTTTTTTGTTACCAAAAACGGATTTGGTTGGTTGTAATGCAAAGCTAACCTTGAATTGTTCTCTCTGAAATTGATTACTGGCTTCAGCAGTTTTAATATTGTAGGGCTGGCACCTTATACTACTTCATCACAGTTCCTGATGCAAAACTAGAGTTTGGAGATGTTGTGTGTATGACATTTCCTCTTTGGGCCATAAATGTTTTGTGGCTTAAGCTTAATGTAACAGCACTTTCACAGCATGTTCTCGAGACTTATTTCTGTGAAATTGTTCTTTGTGTTTTCTGATCAATAAAAATACAGATAAGACTTAAACGTGATTGCTTTTGGTTTTTGATAACTATAACCTTGGAAGAAAAACAATATAAATATATGTTACAAATTATTTTGTGGGGATCCACATTTTTGGCTGAACTATGTGGCATGATCAGTAAAGTTGCTAAGTTGCAATCTTTCACTAAAGAACATAGAAGGATAAACACCCAAGGCTCATGTACTGAGATTTAAAATGTAAACGTTTCAAGAAAAGGTTTAGCCACCTCATTCACACTCTTAACAGTTCTAGCACACTATTAACTTCACCACCATGAGAGAAAGAAGGTGAATTAAAAAAGGAAGGATTAATTTCAAGTTGTACAGCTCTGAATGCAGTTAAAGATTTTTGTACTAGGAAATAATTTATTTGGGCGGGGAATGTACCACAGAATTGCTTATAATTCAGGTGAGGGAGATGTGATTTTTTTTTTCTTTTGAGTTGGTAATTAATTAGTGCCATCTGCAGAGCATTAAATTAATAATGAGATGAGGATGCAGGAAGGTGAGGATTTAATGTCACCATTCTGCAAATGTCATAGAAGCTGAGCCAGTGTGAAGGTATTGTATTTGTGTGAGATGGTTTGGTAATGTGCAAGGGGAACAAAAATTCTCCCTAAGGGGTATTGGTATAACTAAAAGCTGATAGAACATACCAACAAAATAACATTTTTATTTCCTTTAGGAAGGATAATAGGGAATTAGCTACTTTTTCTTGGATTGAGGAGGCTGAGAGGAAGAGGCTCAGTTTACAGATATGTTGAAGGTGTCAAACAGCAAGTGATAAATTGCTGTTAGTGGCCTTAAAAATGGCAGGGTAACGTGAAAGCTGTTGCACCTTATTTTGGACATTGTTGATTGGACAACCGTTGTATTTTTGTCTGGGGATGACTTCAGTCGTGGTCCAGCTGTGTTCAGTTGACGTGTTCTAGTCATGATGCACACCTTGCACTTCGAAAAGGCAAGATTTCCCTATCATGGCTCCAAAGGAGGTGTTGTTGAAGAGATCTCTTCTCCAGTTACAACAGTTCCACTTAAATTTTTGAACGGTAAATCATCCTAGACTGGAAGAAAGCAAATACCAGCTTTTTAAAGGAACTAAGCGAATACTTAGGAGAATTGAACACTTGTGACCGCTGAACTCTCTGACTGCTGAAGTTCCTCATGGTCATCCAAAACAATCAAAAACACTGGTCCAGGATCTGGTTACAAGGAGTAAAACTCATGTTCAAGAACAATCCGGGGGGGTTGGTACTACGCACGCCTAGTAAAGCAAACACGGCGTTGGAGGTGGAACATGATGTGCCCGTTTTAGAGAGGAGACCATGCCGTATCATATCAAGAAGGCGTGTATTTAAAAGAAGCTCTAAGCGGACTGATGTTTTTAAAGTGTGAGTATTTTGGGAAATATTTTGTAGGGATTATTCTTATTAAACATTTTTGTGAGGGATGTGGAAGCAGCCCTTACAGAGTCGGTACAAACGCAGCCTGGCAGCCTCGCGAGGCCTAGGGAGTTTGGTTCTGTTTTGTTTTTCCTGGTCTACACAATAAATGTCATGAGTGCCCTGAAAGAAGTCTCTCAACTGGGCTTAATTTGGCAACATTAAACAATTATGGTATATGCATGCAACACAAACAAAATTCCCGAGAAAAGGGCTTACTAGGAGCTGCAGTTTCACAAAATGAGGCCAATGCATGTGCTCTTACCACCTCCATTCAGCAAGCAGGTCTGTCCAGGACCCGTGCGAGCACCGTCAACCTGCTGTCGATACCGTCACTTGGCTTCCGTCACTTGCTGCCAGTCTGGGTCTGCAGACAGCCCATCCTGCCTTGTGCCAACTAATGACACAATAAAGCAAATTTCAGGATGTTGCATATGAAAAAGCCGAGTTCTGCATATACAGATGGCCCACGGTGTCCTGGGGTACAACTAACAAGACATACAGGAGTCATTGGCTTTCAGAACTGATAAATTATCAAGGCAAGTTTAGCACAAAAAAAGAAGAAAAGAGGGACTAAAGTCAGTAAGGCCTGTGCTCGTGAAGAAAAAGCAGGGAGGAGTGGGCTGTTTAGAGGAAGAGATGAAGGTGGTAAGGAAAGGAAAAGTGAGAAAGAGGAGAGGAAAAGGGAGAGAAATCATGGGGTGGCAGTCGCTGAGGCAGGCTGCCTTGTGCCTGAACATGGGTTCAGAGTAGGACAACAACTCCCTCGCGTAACTTGCCACACTTTTGTTAACAAGGAGAAAAATAACCAAGCTAACCAAATTGAACTGCCAAATTCATTGGGGCAGAGACGTGGGTTTTTCTTTTTTTCTTTTTTTTTTTTCCAGGAGGTAAATCAAAGCTCCTGCAGGATGGCTGTCTGCTGAAGTGCTGTGACAAACTCCCTGGTGCCTCCTTGCTCACTTTGAGGGCACTCACAACACTGTTTGTCTGGTTATTTGTATTCTAAGGCTATGTAAGCAAGCAAAGGGCAAATATAGTACTGGGGAGTTCAAAGCAAAACGAGGTGTGATCTGTCATAACCTGGTTTTAACTCCGCACCCCGCTCCTGCGCGAAGGAGGCAAAGCCAGAGTGTCTCCCCAGGCCTCGTCAAAGAGAAGAGGAACCTGATGTTTCCTGTCGAGTTCCTCTTTCCTCAGCAATTACTCTGATAGGCACCGTTTTCCTGCCATTATTTTACAGAAAAAGTTTCACAGTATCAGTATGTTACTGCTGTACTAGACGTAACGATGCCAGGCTCGCATAAATTCGACGTTGTTCTTTTCATCCTTCTAAGTAAGGCTCTGCCTTCAAAAATATACTTTTTTTTTGCATGCTAAGACGTTTTAAAATTATTTTATTTATTTACAAAAGACACTTGGCCACCCGCTTCCTCACGGAACTCTCCCCGAAAAGCGCGGCCGCACTGAGCATGCGCGCAGAGGGCGGGGCGGGAGGGAGGCAAGGGGCGCGGCCACACTGAGCATGCGCGACGAGCGCTGGGTGGGCGGCAGGGGGCCCTGCGCGCGCAGCAAGGCTCCGCCCCCCCGCGCGGCCGCCAGCTCCG
>VWPW01005352.1:238384-265859 GCA_013389825.1 Crypturellus undulatus | reverse complement strand
GCGGCGGGAAGCGGCGCGGGGCGCTGCCCGCGGGGTCCCGCGCGGCTCCGGGGGCGCCGGCGGCTGCTGCTCGCCGGGTCCTGCAGAACGAGCGCTCCTCATCTCGCAGGGAAGAAATATCCCCGTGCTCGCCGCTTGCGGGGAGGCCTGGAAATACTAGAGATCCTGCTGCGCAGTAACATACCAGTAAAAATGAGCTCTGTAAACACAGATTATGGCTGAAGGGTGTCCTAGAAGTCCACCTAAGATCTGTCCAAACCTTTTTCGAGGAAACTTGTGTCTCTTGTTTCACTAGTCAGTCCTCAACTCGTTCCTTCCCAGCAAGTTTCCTTTTCTGCCTGGATCCGCCGGGGTGAGACAAGTCAGGCGGGCAGGCCTGCCCTTTGCTGGAGGCTTCGGGAGGTGTCTGCTCAGCTGTTCTCTGTTCCCTCGGCTTTCCCTGGAGGGTTTTTCTCCTGCGTGGCTGGTAGGGTGCTGTGGCTGTCAGGGTCGCAAGGGAGAAGCAGTTAACACCTAGTAGACGACACCGGGTCGATTGGAGATTGGTCTGCCTGCCAGGACTGCGGGTGCTTTTTTTTGGTTTGTTTGTTTTCTAAAGAGAATCGAGACTTTTTATGTTAATAGATGCTGATGATTGATGGCAAAGTTAAACATGATAGAGTGCAGTTTTGCACCTTTTCTGAAAAATGCTCCTTGATTTTGTGAGTGCGGTGTTTTACATTAGAGCGTGTCGTCTTAGGGCCCTGGAGATCTTCAGCTTGTTTTCAGTATCATAAAAAAGGTGCATGTGCAACTTTGCGGTTGCTCTGCTGGGAATGTCCAGAACGATTTGTTGTTGAGATTTTTTTTCAAATGGAAAATTCCTTGTGTGTGATAGATCTATCTATTTCTCAAAGCAGATGTGTTTTTGCATGAAACACTTCTTCAGGTGATTATGATTTCTGCATTGTAAGTCACTGTTTGAAACTGTGCCAGTTATGAAAGTGTATAGTTGAAACCTACAAATACAGGATTTTTTCCCCTTGAAAGATTTCCTTAAAGTATATAGTCTTCTTTTATTGAATGCGTTTACCGTTTTAATACAAGTCTGAAGGACATAGTTACATCTTTCTCTTTTGCAACCTTGCTGTTTATGTCACAAGAGATCTGTGAATGTCTGTGTTCATGTTAATAATTCCTCTTAGAGAGTTTGGGGATGTTTGCTACAACTTCTTTCTGTAAGTTCATTTTGCTAATAATGCTTATAACAGAAAACTGGGTTGTGTGAAAAGGAGGCGGTTGTTCTTAGTGTGTCGTTCTGTTCTGGATGGTTTGCTAGAGAAAGATTTGTGATATAAGATGACCTGCTAAGCAATGGAAGAACAAGAGGTTTTCCATCCCTTCTTTAAAAAAGAAATTTGTATACTTTTTTCCTTGAAATCTCTAGCTTTCTTGTTGGGTCGTATTCTCAGGAAGATAGTTTTAATACTCTCAAGTATGGAAAAAGATTTTGCGTCAGGAGTTGCATTATAAAATGGCAGATTAAGAATGTTAAGATGTTGTTTAAGTGAGGAATTCTTAACTGTATGCTGTGTTGAGGTGACCGCTAGAAGCATTGCTGCTCTCTAGAGCTGGCTGTGAAAATGCAACTTCGCTTCAGCAGCTCATGTGACACTTGGAAAACTGTTCGTCTGCAGCTGTTGGGAGTTTTCTAATTTGTGGCTTTTGATGTTGCTTTGTTCAAGTGAGAAGATGCACAGTTGGCAGTGCCAGTCGATAGAGCAGGGATTTGTTAAAATTCAGATTCTTAAGTATTTGATTCTTAATTTTCCTTTGAAAGATGGTGATTTTTTCAGTTATTGGAAATGAAAGGGAACAGGGGGAAGAAGAAGGGTACTTTGAGTGTTTTCTAGTTCTTTTTCGTATTCTTTTAGGAACATATTTATGTTTTGAAACCGTCCAATAACTGCAATGCAATCGTCGAAAAGTGATGCACGTATTAGAAAATGCACTCTTGCTCTTTTCGTTGCTGTATGTTTCAGTGCCTTGTGGTGGTCTCAGGATTGAACTGAATAAACAGTTCTTTTTGGACTGTTACTGCTCTTGTGTTGCCTGCATTGATTTTTGCCTCCATTTATTCTTTATTGCAGTCTAAAAGTTGGTTTTAATTGGTTGCCCACAGGATTGGCTTGGCTTCTGCTACTTGTTAAGAAAAAAAACATCTGTCTTTGCAGGTAAGAGACTTTGAATTGAAGATTTCTTTTTAAACATATTGAATATATAATTAAGACATATTTGCAGCTTTTGAAATCCCTGAATTGGTGTCAGAACAGCTGGGTCAAATAATCTGTAGTTTCTCTTTTTATTTGACTCCTCCTGTGATGGTGGTTCTGACCACGTTGTTCTTGTAAACAGAACTTTCTGCCAAACGAATGTCTTGTTGTTTTATTAGTACGTGGTAGTCCTGAACAATCTCCCAGTTACTTTGCCCTGTTTGAAAATGTAGTTACTTTGTTGCAGGCCACAGGTCTGCCCGTTTTGAACTATTGGAGGGTAAAAGTGTATAGTAGTTGGTTCTAATTAGGTTTGCAGCAGTTAAAGGATCACACATAGTCATCTCTGAGCTAATTTGAAGCAACGCTAATTCAGCAGGTTAATTTTAGCCTTCTTCAAAAAAAGCCCAGTGTTCTGCAGTTTTAGCTATTGCTAGACAGTCACAGCCCAGATGCTTTAAATTCCTCCTAGAACACCAAAGTTATTCCAGTTTCTAGTCTTTAAGGAAGAATTGCCAAATGCCTTGTGTGCAGGTACTGTGTGGGTATTGTGGATTAACACTCCCTAGGATTAGGCTGAGTCTTCTAAACTTGTTTTAACTTGAGAAATGCAGATGTCTTAAAAGGCTCTCCCCTGTTTCCTGGTTTACCGTTTTATGCATATGTCCCAGTTCCTGCTTATTTTACTGACCAATACATGGATGGAACAGATAACATTGTCCTTTAGTGCTCTAGACTCTTTCCGAATGTAATATCAGTGTTTCTGAAGATGTGGTTATCAAGATGGATAAATGGGCTTTGAAGGATTATTGAATGACTTGAACCAGATTGTTTGTTGGCAGGTCTCTAGTTTTCCTTTGTGGTCTTAACGAGAAATAGTGTATGGTTTAGCTGTAATATAACTTTTGATTTTTATGCTTCCTGTTTCTTAATAAGTGTTCAAAATACCTCCTTACTGAGGAAAAAAACCCTGAAAGCATCTCTAATGACCCAACAAAAAACCTTCAATGACAACCTAATAGGCATGTGGTTTGCTTGGTGCCTGAAGTTAATCTTGCTCCTTTATATTGATATTTTGCAAAGTAATACTGAAATATTTGAGCAAGCTTTGCTTTTCCATTACCTTGAAAATTTGATTAGGCTGTTGTCTCCTAAGTGCCTTTTGAGAGAAATCTGACTTGAGCACTTAGGGTGTGAGATTTGATCCTCTTGTTGTACCATTTTTCTTTTTTCTTTTTTTTTTCTCTCCTCCCTCAAACACAGAGGCCAAAGTTAATACTTTGTTAAAACACTGAGAGTCTGCGTAACTTTGAAGCAATTTCCCTTTGAGTTGACAAAATATTTCTTGTCAAGATACTTGATGAAGTCTTTTAAAATTATTTTTCTTAATACTCTGCTTACTGTTAGTTTTGACTTAATATCAAGCACTTGATTAAAATCATGGATGAACTTAGTTAACACTGAGGTCATTGTGGCCAGTTTTTCTTGCAATTGTATACTTTAAGTGTCCAAACAATGCTTTCCTAATATCTAAATAGCATACTTAAAACAACTTTAAAATATCAAAATATCCTTCAGCATCTCTAATGAAAACTTGAATTAAGAGCAGAATTGAGATACTTGCATTATCTCAAAGTTATATAAATGTTCAAATGCTTTTTTTTATTTACTTATTTGTTGCTTTCTTTTTTTTTCTTCTGGACTAGATTCGCGGAATCATTAAGAAGTATGCTTACCTGACAGTGTCTCAGTTCTGATAAAGAACACTCATTCTAAACCAGTAGATCTGAGCAGAAAAACCTCCCCAAGTTGCCTCTGTTTAACTAATGGCTATATCAGGTTGTCATTAGCAAGGAAATGACTATGAAAAAGTAATCTCCATGTTGCAATAGAAAATTGTACTTTAGGAATCAGATGTAAAAATTTCTAAGACTCATTTCCTTTTATGACAAGTAGTATTAAATATGCAAACATCTTTAAAAAATCATTTTAAAGCAAATTACTTTTTCTTTTGGTTTTCAAAGCATAGATATAGTAGCTGGGATGCTTTTTGAAACTAATCCTGTAGCATAATGCACCAAATTTATTTTGCAGTGCCCTTTAGTTTGAATTACTTAAATTTAAAACGCTTAATTTTTAACTTCATTTTCAGAGATTGACAGTAGTATTGGGCAAATTTAAAATAAAACTACAAGACAATTGAAAAAATAACATAAATTTAAAACTGCAAAAAGTTAGAAATGCTTTCTTAAGGGTGCGTGTATATATAGCATAGCTATTTCTTATTTTGTCTTTTTTTGGACATCTAGGCCATCTGTTTTGCTGTTGGAAAATGATTAAGGAGCAAACGTTGTGTTAATTTAAATGGAAGTGTGCTTAGAAGAGATAAATAAAATGCACTGGTTTTCTTTTGTTTTTCCCCCAATTTATATCTTACCAGGAGATGAGAAACTTTCACTCTAATAAAAACTTAGCACATGTTCCCCTTTCTGCTGTTGCCATTGTTGCTGAGATAGGAGCTTTCTTAGTGGTGGATATAGCTAAACTTTCATACTTTCTATGTTCCAGTAAGGAATTAGGCGTTCATTTACAGCAGCTGGAGCAGCATAGCTGACACCTTGCCAGTGAGCTTCTCTGCTTGTTGTTTGAGGGAGAAGGATCATCCATGCTTACCTACCAAGTGAGATAATGCCCTGTAATACCCATCGTGTTTTGAGGGGAGATTAGTGAATGGAAGAGGTTAACTCTGGTTTGAGCAACAAAACAAACTACGTAACTACCCAGTTTAGTAATTTCAAGTTCCACCATGGCAGCAAAATAATTGCATCTTTTTTTTTTCTCATAAAAGTCATAATTATTGTTTTCATTAAGTACAGAATTCAACCTGGTTATACAGCTAAGCTGTTGGACAGTGACTTTACCTGGTGGTTTATGATGTCTCCACTTAAAACTCACTGGAAAAGCTGGGCAGGCGACTGACTAGATTTGACTCTATGCAGGGATATAATGCTGAACTGAAGGTGAAATGTGGAATAGTTAATGTTTGTAGTTGGTGATGGTGTGCTGCCTCCTGGCATTGCGTTGTGCCATCTAGTTCATCCTTGATTTCAGGTGCCTAATAAGTATTTAACATATGTGGCAATGGGAGCCTCAGAGGTCTTCCACACAGACTCTGACCTGGTTGGTACTTAGGAAGCAAAGAAGTTTCAGGGAAGAAATGGTTTAGGTGAAACAAGTTGCTGCTGCTGACTGTTGAGGATAAAGGTTGGCTTTTGGATGGGTGAACAATGCTAGTATTACAACATTTTCAATCTTTGCTGAATGGTTGTCAAAAGAAAGTGAGAACTATCTAAATTTGGGTTTGTTTTGACCTTCTGATTTAACCTCACGGTCTTCTATAGGATGTGTGCTGGGCAACTTTGATCAAGAACTAGCTGTTTGAATTTAATATTAGGCTTACCCAGTAACCTCACCTAACTGAAGAGGTGAAGTAATTTACTTTTGCTGGAGACGGAAGGTGTATTACTAGACATACACAGCTCTTACAATACCTTGCCTTTAAGACTTCAAAATCTAATAAATTAAAAACAAGGTATTTGGCTAGACTATGCCTAGGTGTTTATTCCAGGCAAGGTCAATATCCTAAAGTCACAAAATGGTTGGGGTTAGTTTATAACTGTTAATTAACTCTACTGTCACCTCAACCTCTTGTCTTTGCTAGGAGAAAAATGTAAGATCATTATTGTCTAAGTGGCCCATCTAATGGTGTTTAGTGCTTCAGAGTGTCACTAGTTGTGAATAATGGGTTTCAGTTCATAAGCTCAGTCTTCTTCTGTTAAAGACATGTTAAAATCCCTTTCCAAATGAGAAAGAGAACTGTTTATTGCCTGTAGGTGTACAGAATTTTGGCAGTCACTTTGCCAGGTACAATGGTTATCTTATCAATGTATGGTAATTTAAATTTATCTGCTTAGCTGAAATATTCATTTTGCTTATGTTTCATTAATTACTGAACTATTGACATGATAGTTCTAGTTTTGCTGTTGTTTTATTTATTTATTTATTTTCCCCTGAGGCTTTGGGGTTTCAGTTTAACCATTTATTTGGGAATTTGCAGAGCAAACCTTACACTAATTGTGTTGGTCAATGTTTAATACTTGAATCTGTATGAAGTAAGCAAACATGAATAACGAACTTGGGATCTAAACACGCTTAATCTTTATAAGATATTGTTAGGGGTATGTATACAAATACAGTAGATGGTGTCTGTAGGTAAATGCATGGTGTCATAATCAGTAGTCTGACATAGCCGTTGCCTTTTCTCATCTGCAGGTGTGTGTTGTTTCAGCGCAGCATGGCTGTGGTCATCCGCTTGCAAGGTCTCCCGATTGTGGCGGGGACCATGGACATTCGCCACTTCTTCTCTGGATTGACCATTCCTGATGGGGGCGTGCATATTGTAGGGGGTGAACTGGGTGAGGCTTTCATCGTTTTTGCCACTGATGAAGATGCAAGGCTTGGTATGATGCGCACAGGTGGTACAATTAAAGGGTCAAAAGTAACACTGTTGCTAAGCAGTAAAACCGAAATGCAAAACATGATAGAACTCAGTCGTAGACGTTTTGAAACCGCCAATCTAGATATGCCACCAGCAAATGCTAGCAGGTCGGGACCACCACCTAGTTCTGGAATAAGTGGAAGGGTAAACTTGCCTACTACTGTACCTAACTTTAATAATCCTTCTCCTAGTGTAGTAACTGCTTCTACTACTGTGCATGAAAGCAATAAAAACATACCTACATTTTCTACTGCCAGTATGGGGAGTGCACCTCCAAATCTTGGGAGTACCTTTGGTAGCCCAACATTTAGTTCAACTATACCTAGTACGGCATCCCCAATGAACACCGTACCTCCTCCACCCATCCCTCCTATCCCTGCTATGCCATCTTTGCCGCCAATGCCTTCTATTCCCCCAATACCTGTTCCACCTCCTGTACCCACACTGCCTCCTGTTCCACCAGTTCCCCCAATACCCCCTGTGCCCCCTGTACCCCCAATGACACCTATACCTCCCATATCAGGAATGCCTCCTCTGAATCCTCCACCTGTAGCACCTTTACCCACTGGAATGAATGGGTCTGGAGCAGCAGTGAATATAAACAGCGGCTTGAATCCATTGTTTATGGGTCCCATAAATCCTGTAAATCCTATCCAGATGAATTCTCAAAGTAGTGTCAAGCCACTTCCTATCAATCCAGATGACTTGTATGTCAGCGTTCATGGAATGCCCTTTTCTGCAACAGAAACTGATGTGAAAGACTTTTTCCTAGGGCTCCGTGTGGATGCAATCCATATGCTGAAGGATCACGTAGGTCGAAATAATGGAAATGGACTAGTTAAGTTTTTTTCTCCTCAAGATACATTTGAAGCACTGAAGCGAAACAGAATGCTGATGATTCAGCGCTATGTTGAAGTTAGTCCTGCAACAGAGAGACAGTGGGTGGCTGCTGGAGGCCACATAACTTTCAAGCAAACCATGGGTCCCTCTGGGCAATCGCATCCTCCTCCACAGCCTCATTCTAGGTCCAAATCTCCTAGCGGACAGGAAAGGTCACGGTCAAGATCTCCCCGTGAACAGGGTTTCTGTGTTTATTTGAAAGGTCTTCCCTTTGAATCGGAGAACAAGCATGTAATAGATTTTTTTAAGAAGCTGGATATAGTTGAAGACAGTATCTATATAGCTTATGGACCGAATGGGAAGGCGATTGGAGAGGGTTTTGTTGAGTTCAGGAATGAAGCTGATTACAAAGCAGCTTTGTGTCATCATAAGCAGTATATAGGGAATCGTTTTATTCAAGTTCATCCTATTACTAAAAAGGCGATGTTAGAAAAAATAGACCTGATTCGTAAAAGAATGCAGAATTTCAACTATGACCAGAGAGAAATCATGCTGAATCCTGAGGGAGACCCAGGCTCACCTAAATTATGTGCGCATATATCAAATATCCCGTACAACATAACAAAACTGGAAATCCTTCAGTTTCTAGAGGGACTGGCAGTAGAAGAAAACTCTGTACAAATCCTTGTTGATAACAACGGGCAAGGTTTAGGGCAAGCACTGGTTCAGTTTAAAGCTGAGGATGATGCTCGTAAAGCAGAGCGTTTGCACCGTAAAAAACTGAATGGAAGAGATGTTGTTTTACGTTTGGTTACTGTAGAAGAAATGAGAGAAATTGAGAGAAACCCACCGTCTCAAGGGAAAAAGATACTGAAAATGCCAATGCAAGCAAATGCAGCAGTGCCAGGAGCCCCGAGTGCTGCTGGGGATGAACATGCCTTCCTGGGGGGGAGTTCAAAAGAAGCAAACAACGGTCCTCCGTTTAATTTTCCTGGTAACTTTAGTGCCTCTAACACATTTGGTCCTCCCTTGCCGCCCCCTGGAATAGGTGGCTTTGGTGATTCTAGACCAGGAATACCCACAGTTGCAAGTAGCGGTTTACCTGGTGCAGCTATTGAGGTCCCAGCTTTTGCAGGTGGTCCTGGTAATTTGAGTGGACCGTCAGGTTTTGGAGGGGGCCCTCAGAGTTTTGGTAATGGTCCTGGCAATTTAAGTGGACCCCCCAGCTTTGGTGGTGGCCCTCCAGGAATTGCAAGTGGTCTTGGACACCTCAGCGGACCCCCAGGGTTTGGGCCTGGTCCGGCAAATATACACATTAGCGGCCCCCCAGGTTTTGGAACAGGGTCTGGGAAGCCAGGACCAACGGTCATTAAAGTGCAAAATATGCCCTTTACTGTTTCGGTGGATGAAATTTTGGATTTCTTTTATGGTTACCAAGTGATCCCTGGTTCAGTGTGCTTAAAATACAATGAAAAAGGCATGCCCACAGGAGAAGCAATGGTTGCATTTGAGTCTCGTGATGAAGCAATGGCAGCTGTTGTTGATTTAAATGATAGGCCTATAGGCTCAAGAAAAGTAAAACTTGTTTTAGGGTAGCTGTTAATATGCAGTAGTTGTAGAATAGATACTCATAGTGTTGTGATAAATGCATCCAGATTGGTTTTTATAGTATTTCCAGGATAGAACCTGTGGATTGTTTAAATTGTAAAACAGATTTGTTTTGATAAGACAGAGCACTGGGTTAGCTCTTTACAGAAGAAACACTGCAAGGATAGATGTGCAGTGGATTTCCCAGTACAAATGTGTGGAGAAGCTAGACGGATTCTTATTTACCATAGAAAAAGTTTGGTAAACTATACTGGACACAATGCTTATCAAGGAATCTAGATTGGTTTTATGTAGCTTTGGATAAGGGAAATAGATGAAGTCAGTGAAGTTCTTTAGTGGGTGCTCTTGCAAGCCATTGTAAAATAGATAGTTATTTCTAGAT
This sequence comes from Crypturellus undulatus, assembly GCA_013389825.1. Taxonomy (NCBI): domain Eukaryota; kingdom Metazoa; phylum Chordata; class Aves; order Tinamiformes; family Tinamidae; genus Crypturellus; species Crypturellus undulatus. The sequence goes on along the minus strand of VWPW01005352.1, from coordinate 256,219 downwards.
TTGGTTAAAAGCTGGCTGAATTTGCTTTGTTTACAGGTCAAAGCTTTGTTTAAAGTTCTGATTTTACTCTGCAACTGAATGAATTCTCAGTGTACACAGATTAATTGTTTTGTGTATGTATCTTTATTTTTTTTCCAAGATTCTCACTGTATGAACAGTTGAATTATGCCCATTGCTGATGTGTCTACCAAACTAATTCCTATAAGTATGAGCAGAATCGTTCTGTAAAATTCAAGCTGTTCTTTGTGGAATAACCTTTAGTTATTTATATATTGCAATTTATAATTGTGCAGAATAAGACTTTTGCCACAAGTATAGCTGACCTCAGACATTATCATATGAGTTTTATAGTACACTTACAAAACTTTTGCAGTAGAAGTAACAACTTAAAAAAAAAAACTCATCACTGTTTAAGTAGCTTGATTTGTTAGGGTTACATGAATCGGTTGAGGTAGGACCTTTGACACTAGTTCATATTGATGTTGTATTTTTTCATGTGTCTTTTGACTCCTTGCATAGAATCTCTGTTAAGAGAACCAAAGTGGTGATGATTGGTAGAAGATTGGAGTCCAGCAAAAGTTTTAAATTAGTTTATGTACTAAAGAAAGTTTTATCTTCAGCAACTCTGTTGTAGATTACTGCTATGAGTGAATTCAGAGATAAAATTTATTTTTCTCCAAAACTTGAAAATACTGAGTTTACTATATATTTTTGCAATAAACTTGTGATGTTGTTTATTCAAAGTCTGTAAAGAGTTGCCATTTTCTTTGCTGTGCAGTAAAACCTTTCATGGAAAAACAGAATTGGAAAGGGAGTAATTAACACAAGTGAAAAGCAGAACTCTTTGGTTCATCCTTGCTTGACTTATGATAAATTTTAAGACTTGGGCATTGCCTGAAAAAAAAAAAAATCTTGCTATTCCCGGCAAATCATTGTACTTAAACATGGTAATCTTTAAACTCTTTTGTTTTTTGGAAAAAAAAAAAAAAAAAAAAAAAAACAGTGCCTTTTGGTGTTGCATATCATGGAACACTGAAGTGTTTGGTCAGGCAAAATTTAGAGGTGCAAGTGGCAACAGTTTTATTCATGTGGCGTGTAGGAGAGATTTGCGAACCTGTGCAGCGCTACATCCTGAGAGGATTTCACAGTGCAGGACTATCTGGAAGGATTGTATAAAGGTGTACTTCAATAAAGAGGCGGTCGCATTACACAGATGCTTCTGTAATTCATTAGTTTAATTTTGTTTTTGACAGATTACTAGGTGGTCCCGACTTTGGAAAAGTAATGTGATTTGTATATACTGTTTAAAATTAAGCCTCCTGTTAATAAAACTGTCTGTCTCTGAAGCTTCATGTTATGCGTTTCAACAGTCTTTGGGAGTAATGTTTCAACAGCAGATCTTTGTTTCTTTTTTTTTTTTTTTTTCATTTGCAAGTCTGAAAGTTTTCCTCCTGATGTCAGAAAGATGTGCAACTAGGAGTCAAGCCTTTCAGTTTATTTTTGAAAACTTTGCTCTTTGTTTTTTTTCTTTTTTTAAACAACTTTTATTAAAATTTCATACTATATTGCAGTTATTATTTGGGTGCTTGTTTCTTCATGTTTCACATTAGAATAAAATTGCTGAAAAGGAAAATGTGGCTTCATTGTTCGCAGACTTGAAGATGTTAGTGTGTGTTGACTTGCTGAACATGGTGATAACTGTTTCAAGTTGAAATCGCAACAGCACGTGCCTGGTTGTGAAGTGTGATTAAATTACAGGTATCTGGAATTGGATGCACAGTTCTGTTGCTTTCTTTAGATTTCCTGTGTATCTTGATCCTGTTGATAATGGATACAGGGTTATTAGTGCTTGGGTTAGACATGGCATATGCTGTGAAATGTGCTTGAATGCCTGTTCCTTTGGACTTTCTGAAAAGTGCAGGTTTGTTTTGGAAATCTTTCATTTTCTGTATGGTCTAAATATGTTTAAATGCTTTGTTTTTTTAAAAAAAATCTTCCTTTTAAATGTAGAGCAATAAAAAAGCCCTCTGTGTTGATAACATAGACATGGATGGGGGTGCCCAAGTGGAGTTTTTGGGATAGAGAAAGGGTAGTTCATTTTGCCAAGGAGTTGATGGTCCAGATCTTCTAGCATGATGAATTAGGAAACATCCCTCGTCAAGAGTAGGCTCTTGGGATAAAGTAGGAAGCCATAGCACATTTGGAATGTAAGCGTTTACTCTTAAAAACAGTCACTACTGTCCCAAATACTTGTAATTGATTCTTCAAGCATATGTAGAGCAAAAGTCATTATTTGGCGTTATTGCAAAAATCAGTCATAAGTTTTATATTGCAACTCACTGTCTTGTTAGAAGGCACCTTAAATGGAAGGTTCATATGATAAACTATGAAAGATGCTGTTTGCCCCTGATGTTAACAGGCTGTACTACTAGTTTTGGAAAAGAAAATTGCCATTTTACTAATGTTTATATCCCCAAGCAGCCTTTAGGGACTTTTGAGGGGCCTACTGTGAAAGATACATGACTGCCCTCTTTCGTACACCTCAAGGCTATTGCTAAAAAGAGGTAGCAGCAGCAGCAGGAGTTGGCCGATGGGCACTGCTTGAATTGCTTTGGCCTTGATGCTTTGGACGCCAGGAATTGACTTCCTGCCTTGTCTGATCCTTTGGAACAATACCGAATTTCTTCAGTTTTGAAAAGTAGGTATCTCGGTTTATGTAATGAGCTAAGCTGATATTTTCTAGCTGTTTCTTAAGTGCTAGTGTTTGAGTATCACTTGTAAAAATAGCAAATGACGAAGTGCTTTATTCGCAATCTTTTGAACACATGTGTTGTTACGTACAAAATCAAATATGAAAAAAATGAATTATTCACCAATAAACTTGCAACTTACATGAAAGGATTGCCACCAGTGCAAGTACACTATCTTATATTTAAGGTTTTTGAGTGGTTACAAGTAAAGCCACAATTGGATTTTGAGTAGTGCAAGGAGATTCTTTTAAATAACAGATGATATCAAGGCTAATTCTCTATTGGTGAAGAGTTGTTGCCACATTTAAATGCAGAGTTGAGTGGCATGAGAATTTGCAAGATTTAAGAAAATTTCAGGACATTCTTCTTTTTATTGACATTCTTTTTATGGCAATAGTATTTCCCTTAAAAACTCATGCTCTGAATTTATTGCAAGTGGAGAAGAAGATCAATGCAAAAAGCAGAGAGTTATAGTAGCAATGCTGGTTTGTATTAAATATGTTGCTTTTTAAGGACATAAGTGTTGACCTGTTACACTAAATTGTCCTGCCAGCACTTAAGTTGTTTCCCATGGACTTCTTGGAATGTATGAAATTAAGAGCTTATTTCACTGGGGCTGCTCTTACGCATGAGGGAGTGCAGTGTCTAGAGAAACAACCTCTCTTTCTCAGTTAGTGCAAGCACACAAATGGCACCCTCACTGGAAATGGTGATTTCGGTTTCCCTATTTCCCTTCCTCCCAGCCTCTCGAGGCCGTGGTTGAGCACGGCCCGCGCCGTGAGCGCGGGCACCCTTGGGCTGCTCGCTGCACGGGGGTGCCTGCAGCAGGGCTGGTGTTCTGCTCTGCGGAGCTCTGGTGCCCGCGCGCTCCGATGGCCGAAGGAGCTGCTCTTGGCACTGTGAAGCGCTGTTGGGCAGCAGCTGTGCGAGAGTGGTTCTCCATGTATGCGGGTTTAGTCCTTGAATCAAAGGATTGCACTTTCCTGTTTAATGCACTGTCTAGTGCAAGCAAAAAAAGAAAAAAAAATCAGTTCCTATCTCTGGTAGGACAACTGCTTGAAAGGAAGTAGTCTCAAAGCAGGGCTGGGATATCAGGAAATGTTTAGTCTGCATCTAAAAAGGTTGTGTTAGTTTGAGACACGCAGACTAGTTTTATGTCTCTCTACGTGTGTTGGATTTCACACAGTTCTTAAATAAAAACTAAATAAAACGATACTAAAGTTTGTTTCTCTAAGCGTTTTTCAGAAACAGGGCCATGGGCCAGAAAGCAGCGTTGCCAGCTATCTGCCACCTTTGCCGCTTTGCGGGTTCGCTGGTGCTCCCCTCTCTTATGTGGGCTTCTGTTTTTATGTGGTTTTGGAAAACATGAGCCAGAGTTTATGTAAAGAGTGACTTGTCCTCCTGGTGGAAGAGGGAGTGGAACCCTGTTGAATGCCTCAAACGCGAGTGTATTCAAGGGGCTCTTTCCTACCTGGTTTTAGTGGTGGAAGCTTGATTGTAGTTAAAAATTTGGCTTTCCCACAGAACGAAAGTCTGTCTTTGGTGGTGTGTCCTGGTGATTACAGTTCGCGACACTGTAGTGAGCCTCCATTTCTCTTTTCCTAGCCTGTGAGCAGGTAGGTATGCCTTAGCTTTTATTTATTTATTTTCCTGGCTTTCTGACAGTAATTTTCTGAGGAGAGCTTTGCTCTGTGGAATATTTGGGGATTCCTTGTGCAACGAGTGTTTCTCACCTTCCTGACTTGGGTGCTTTTGACTCACAAGTATAAATATCAAATGGGGGGAAAAAGTGTTTTAAAAGTGTTTCCTTTTCCCCTTGCTCCAGACTGAACCAAGGTGTCAGGTGGATGCTGTAGTTGTGTTGTTTTTAATTTGCTGGCACTCATGTCTGCATAGCTTCCTTCGTTGAGATTCTTCTCTCATGTATGTCTTGGTGTGTAGAACCTTACATTCAGATAATCTCACCCGTTTCTCTCCAAATATGCTAAAATAAGCTTTCAAAATTAATGAAGGTATTTCATTTGAGTTTGTTTTCTGTAAAATCAGTTCTGTAATTTTGTGTTTACTTTCTTTGGGCTAACTCCACTGTTCCCCACTACCACCTGTGGGAGGCCTTTCCTTTATGAGTTGCCAATGAGGTTGCCTGTTTTTCATTCACTGGATAATAAATTGCTTCTGGGATAACTTTAGGAAATAGGGTGAGAATGACCACCCTCTTCTCTTATTACCCACTGGTGTTTTGCTTTGCCTATGCAGCTTAAGGTTGGGGAGTGGCATTTCCTTGCAAGTTTTAAAATGGAAAATTTAGGACCTGACGTTACTTGTGCAGGAATTGGGAGTTGCTCCTGCCTGCAGCTCTCTGGCTTGGCCAAGTCTGGCTTTTTGGACCTGTCACTGTTTCTGGAAGGCTGGCGACCGTATGAGATCTTAATGCTGTAGTTCTGTGGGTTGAACTAAACAAGCCGTAGGGGAGCATCGCTATGAACATTGGCCATCCTAAGGTAGGTCAAACTTTCAGCTAGCTGTTTCACAACTTTGGACAGTTTCACTTCAAACACTTCTTGTTATATCTGTGTCCATTTGTATGTAGATGCAATGTTGCTCTGCTTCGTGGTAAAAAAAATTACTAGTCACTTACTTACAAATGAAGGTAGATTTTGGAGGAAAATAGGTGGAGGAAAATAGTTTTTTTGGAGGAAAATAATTGAAGCCTAAAGTTTTTGTTTGTTTGTTTGTTTGTTTTTAGATCATTTTGATTGAGTGTCCTCTCAATGTTAAAATTGATAGTTGTTTCATTTATGGGATGAGATTTCAAACATCCGTGTAGCATCTGCTCATTCAGTTGCCATCTCGTTGCGATGGGACTTGCCGGAAACTGCTCCATAACTTGAGTGTTAACAAAACTTTTAGAGCAGCGTAACCCAAGCGGTGCCACGTGAGGGTGCCAGAGCCTGGCACAGGCTGCCCAGAGAGGCTGTGGAGGCTCCTTCTCTGGAGATCTTCCAGACCTGCCTGGTTCTACCCTGTGCTCTGGGTGTCCCTGCTGGAGCAGGGGGTTGGACTGGATGATCTCTAGAGGTCCCTTCCAACCTCAGCTATTCTGGGATTCTGTGATTTCACAGGAAGGTGGATGCAGAATATAGAAGGTCCTTACTTGTTTGGACGGGGTGTTTAGTATGGAAATAAAAAAAGTAACTGATGTGCAATTAGGCACTGGCAGTCCTGGGACCAGGGAAAGCCCCTTTTCCTAAGGCAAGGGTGAAACTGTTAAATATTACTAATTCAGTTCCCTGGAGTTCTCCAACTGCAACATTGCTATAGAGTTTGGGTCCAGTCTTCTCTGGATAAACTGAGTGTTTTTATAGCACTTAAAGCTTTGTACCTATGGACTTTCAAGAGTGTATGTATAACAAATGGGCAATACAACTTCCCCCCGCTGCGAAACAGCTGCACACACTTACTCATCTCTTAAAAGCACCGTAAATGCTTGCTAACTTGATAACTGATAGGCAATGGCAGAATGTTTTTGCACTCGAGTTAATGGCACATTTGTTTTAACATCAGCAAAGTGGCCTTAGGCTTAAAGTTGAGGCAAATCTTTCACTCTCAAGCTTTAATACAAGAAAAAAGACCAATGTGATGCCTTAATACATAATGTTTGCACTCTGAAAACTTCAGTGGTGTGTTTGTGTATGGAAATACAGTAGAATAAAACAGTGACTAGGTAGTCACTACTGTGTTCAACTCACAATGGGAATTGAATTTCGACTTTGGTGGAATGCGTGTTGCATTCAACTTCTCTAAAAGCTTGCTGTTCAACCGAGAGCAAAGCAAAGTTTGAGCATGAAACTTCACTATGTTTTCTTAGATTTTTAATCAAGATTATCTTTGGGCCAGTCTGTTTTAAGATGTTGTTTAAAGACAACTGTGTTATGACCTGTGTGCGTATATATAAAACCATTTTGGAGAAACTAGATTTAGAAACTAAATCTAGTTTAATTTAGAAACTAAAATTACAGATGCAGCACATTACTAGTGTACTGCACCTTGGTCCTTGATTTTTTGAAGCAGTTTTGTCCTTTGGACTCCTTGCTCTCCCTTTCGAGAGCTTGTGGCATGTTTTGCATGGGAGCTCTTCCTTGCCCTATAAGCAATATGCCATGTGGGTGGTTGTTTTGTTTGTTTGTTTGTTTGTTTTTATAGCAGGAGATATTAATTGGCTGTCGCAGTTATACCAGCAGCTGAAGGAAGAGTGGGGAAACTTAGTGTTTTCCTTCAGGTAGATGGCTTGTGCTTTTAGTATTAAACCTTTCCTGTTGAAACCTGTCTCTAGTCATGCCTGGAGCTATAACTTCAGACTGAAATGTGAGCGAGTTTTCCCATAGTGATCAAAACACTTTTGTTTAAACAGAAGTAGTAGTAAAAGTACTTAAACTGATGTAATATAAACCCTAGCATGAGCCTGCAGATAATGTAAGACATCTGTGAAATATAAACTGCTTCAGTGCAGTGACTGGCTCTTAACACAACTGTAGCGTCATCACTTAATTCTGCTATCAAAAATGGCCATAATACAAAGTTCTGCCCAGGCCCTGATGTGGCATCACGAGCCCCTGCTGTCCCTGCAGCTCCACTTTAGCTCTGAAAAGGAAGCAAGGGCCTGTTGTTTGGAATGTTTTTATAGAGCAGCCCATGCTCCAGGATCACTTATCTGTGTAAACTAGAAGCAGAAACTGTTCTAGTGATCTTTGCCAAGTCCTGCTGCTTCTGTGTCTGCTGCAGATAAAAGGCCCCTTGGTGAAGCATCTGTGATGAGCAGAAAGTGCTGCCGCGCAGGGTCTGCCCGATGCCTCGTCCTGCTCCCCTGCGTGCCTCCATCCTGCACAGAGAGTGCTTGGGTACCCAGAGAAGGGACTTTGGGTTTGTGACTTGATTGTTGGTTTCTTTGTGCCTCCTATTGGTCATTACTCCGAGTCTTTGCAGTGAATGTATTTCACTTTGTGGTTAACATTAACATGGCTGTTGCAGTTAACTCGCAGCTATTCATCAAATACCCTTTTGATACTGTTTCCTCAAAAAAGAACTTCATTGTCCCATTTTTTTTTAAGTTTATTTTAAAGATGGTTTTAACCGACTTCTTGTTTGCCTTTATTTATCAATTTGGTGAGAAATTAAAAGTCATTCCATGAGAGAATCTAAGGTTCACCACCATTGGAATAGAGAGGTTTCCAGTGTCCTAACTTGCAGAGACCTAAATGCTTTCTCAAGAGTGTAGAAGCACCTTTTATAGCCAAATCAAGCTTCGTGACAGCAGACACTTCTGGGTACTGACTTGGAATTATTGCAGGAGGGGTGGAATAGCCAGCGGACAGAAACGAAACGCCCCGGGCAGGGCCTGTCTGCCCTTGCGGGAGCTCTCCCGCCTTCCCATCTGGAATCCCCCCGTGCGAAGGGAGGGAGCGCGGATGTCTCTCCCGCCCTACTTGGCGCTGGGGCGAGCGGGTGCCTCGAGCTGGCTGGAGCCCACAGCTCTGGCGGGCACGTGGGGCCTGTGGCAGGTCGCTGGCTGGAGGAGGTGGATCCGCAGGTGAGCAGGAGGCACCCAGCCTTTTAAAAACTTCTATTGTGAGACAGAAGGGGGAGAGGAAGAAACAATCTCTTCAAAATCTTGTATTAATTCTTTATTCTGCTTCCCTCATTGGAAGATGCTTTTATTTATTTTTTGTGCGTTTTTACCCTGGAAGAGATTAGGATGGAGAAGGGAAGATGTGCATACTACAGTACTGAGAGTGATAATTCAGTAAGTAGTTAATGAACAGTATTAGTGGTGTGGGATTCTTTTAAACAAAACAACAAAAACCCACCACCACCACCAACAGAAACAGAACAGCAACAACAAAAAGCTGAAAGAAATTGTTGAATAAAAATGAAACCAATATTTTTATAAGCATTGCAAAAGCAAAACCATTTTTTTTCCAGATATGGAATTTGCTTCTAGAACCTATCTTGAGGAACTGAATTTAACTTCCAAGTCTGTAAAGAAGAAAATTTGGGTTATATGGTGGAAGATAAAGTGTGCATGGAAAGATTTCTTCAGTTTGTCTTACTGTTTTTCTAGGCAAAAGTTGACACTCTAGTAAGAAATCCTGGGCAGTCCGGAGTACTCAACTTACCGTTAGCGAAGTGATCAGTAGTGTACGCTTGCCAAAATTCTTTAATATAAGAGTTCATTTGTTACAACTACAAGATTTGTGGTGAAATGCCATTCTATGCTGACACTTTCCTAATTCTGGACTCATGCTGCTCATACAGTGTGTACTGGTGTTAGCAGACATGCCTTGAGGTTTTGCCTTGAAGTCCCCAGTGCAGTGTCAAATGAAGGGGAACAGGTAAAAGCATGCAGGCTCTAGAATGAGTACAGAGTATCTGAGACTTCCAGTATTTGGGAATGGTAGAGGTGGCTAGAGGAACTGGAAGAAAAAATGCCAGGAAGACACTTTCTCAAAAATCATAGGGACATGGAAGTAAGGAAGCTTCCTTGTTGAAGTGTTTGCAGGTCATATTACAGTGTTATTGTGGAACAGACCAGAAAAAAAAAAATGGTGTAGTCTTCAGTCTGTCGTTAAGGTGTTCAGACACAGAAGTTGAGGATTGACCCATAACACAGGTGATTTATTTGGGGTATGAGGTGGATTCTTTAGCTGTGCCTAAGATGGGAATAGTTGGAGCTTTAGAATTCAGGTTCACTTGAGAAAGGTAAAGATGATGTTTTCAGTGTAAAACGGTATGATAGGGGTTATTAATTTTGAGGTGTTTGAACCCCTTTGTTAAATATTTCTTTGCATTTGAGCAACAATTTTTTGTAGATCATGTATTCTTTAATTTTTTTTTTTTGCATTTTGGTAATAAATGTTTGCAGATCATCTGAATAAGGGAGAATATGCAAGTAACTGCAAAAACTTACTTGCTGAGAAAAGCTAAGGGGCAGTGTTAGAACTCCAGTTGTTACTTAGTGAAGACAGTGGACTCCAAAACCCGAGTTTGCTTTAATCTTTCCTGTCAGCTATTTTGATCTTCTGATCGTCAGTGTTATGAAGAAATTTGAAATGAGTTTTCTTTTGTGTGAAGCACTTGTAAAGGTAACTTTTTTTTAGGTTTTTGCCTTTATGACCGACTTAACATTTTACAAACACATGAAAGTTTAATTAGGATGGAATATTATTTGAAATAAAATCACAATGTCTAACAAGGCAGAGATGGCAGATTTGAAGGGCTGAGGTGGCAGCCAAGTTGAAGGGCTGATCTTTAGGGTCCTGGTTCTCATAGCTTCAGAAAATCTGTGTGATGACATACGTGTCTCAGAACACACTGTATTTGGTTATCAGTCAATGTTTTGGATTTTTCATGCTTTTAGTGACAGAAATCCCTTATGGCAGCTTGCAAACCTGAGCTAGTGTGAAGAAACTTTGCCTGCAGCTTGCATCATACCAGTGTGCCTCAGATGTGTGCATGTGTTCTTTAACACTAAGTGAAAACACTGCTTTTGCTCTGTTACATTGTACTAGTTAATACATTGTCAAAGCAAAGTTGATCGTTTGAGGTAGGCTTGATTTAACAAGCGGTGTTTGGAAATAAAAGATTGGTCTCGAGCAAAGCCAGATGTCAGCTCTGAGTTGTTGAACTATCCATTTGTTACCTGCCTCTCAGAAAGGAAGAGGACACATAATAAAGGTGGGCACAGGCCTGTATCAGAGCACTTGGGCGTGATTAAAAGGAGGACATTGGTGGTACAGAAGTGAAAGGTGGATATTGAGCAACCTAATGGTGAACTTGACGGAGGAAGGTGCCGTTCACTGCAAGTGGGACCCTCTGTCTTGAGGTGGAAAAAGCTGCAGTGGAGAAGACGGAATGATTGACGTCTTGGTTGTATTTTCTGCTGGATTTTGCAGTTTGATTTGTGAAGATTTTGTGCTGTGTTCATGATGCCTTTCCTATCCTAAGTTTACTTTTATGATAATAAATGGGAGCTGCCCTTTCTCAGGTAGCTTTTGCTAGGTAGTTGGTAGAAGTCTCCAAAACCTTCCTTTTGTCACTGAACACAGAGCATTTATACTAGCAGATCTTCTTTAGATATGAAAAACATAATTTTCCTGAGGACAGCACAGCCTCAGCGTTCATGGGGAGGCAACCTAAAGTTGATTTGGGTCATAACTTTTATTTAGTCATAATAGTCATAGGTATATGTTTATTTAGTCATCACAGTCTTAGGTATATAATAAGCAGTAAACCTATTTGAGTGCTGTTCAGCCTGCAGAAGAGAAGGCTCAGAGGAAATAAGGAAAATCTTCACTGTGAGGGTGGCTGAGCACTGGCACTGGCTGCTGAGGTTGTGCAGTCTCCTCCCTTGGAGATGCTCAAGAGCCGCCTGGATACAGTGCTGGACAAGGTGCTGCAGGTGCCCCTGCTTGAGCAAGGCATTACACTGGATGATCCCCTTTGAAGCTCAGACCATCACGAGAGTCTATTTTAGTCAAATGCAGTAGATTCAAGTGAGAGCTCAGAAAAGCAGCCTCATTTTCTGATCAAGTTTATTTTAAACTCTTGTGAACTTTTGCCTTGGCAGCTGGGCAGCTGCTCACCTCTCATGATTTGGATTTGCTCCGTGCCAGCACAGCCTAAAAACTTCTCTGTTGTACCCTGTAGAAAACAACAATTACTTTCTTTGCTTGAGAGGTCTTGTCCTAGGAATCAAGTCTGGATGGACCATAGACACTCCTTGTCAGGACTGAATCAAGCTGCCAGAGTTGGAAAGATGATTTTGTTGTTTTAAAGAGTATTCGATAATATATTTTCTTTAGTGGTTGGCAGATCCTGCTTCTGTTAGTTTTTATGTCAAGTTTCCAATACTAGTTTAACCGCCCTTCTCCCAAAGTTTTCTTTAATCGGTCGAGTTGTCTGCTGCCAGATACTTTGAACCACAGTATAGAGGATGCTGGTTGATCCCCTGCCTGCCGAAGTTCCTAAGGCTGCTCCTAACTGTCTCCTCTCCAGTGCTCAGGAATCATGAAGTGGTGAAAAACCTGTGACTTTATTATCCTCCACAGGGCTTCTGGGCTGTGCGGTCATGGAAGAGCTGGTAGTATGTTGGAAGGAGGCCACCTTCACTGATGTTTTTGTGGACCCTGATCTCTTCTCACGGACTTCTCATAACTAACCTAATAAAATACGTGTCGTGATACGGACCTTGCTTTATTCCTGCTATGAAGACCCCACAAGGTTCAGTTGCCGTTTGCATAGCAAAATTTGAAATAGGTGCTGCCCTGAAAAGTAGGCTAGTGGTCTGAGAAAGCATTGCGTGTGACAGTGCCCTCGCGTAGCAAGAAGAGAGCCCATTTCCAAGGAGTGAGGGTAGTGACTGCAAGACGGGGGATTTAACTAAGCAGTTGGCAGTAAGGGCTGCTGGAAAACGCATGGCTTGTTATCTGAGATTGTCGGGAACAAAAGTGGAGTGTATTTCTGGAGCTGTTTGAAAGCGTGGGGACAGAATGGTTGAATACAGTACTGTTGGCGCATATATCGGTATTGCTGGCATTTTGCTTTTGTGTTTGCAAGCAGAATATAAGGCAGAAGCTCTAGTCAGTCCAGTATAAAATAAGCCCAGTGGAATCTGAGCTGTTTGCAAGCACAGGTATTAAAGCTTGAGTTAAGAAAAGCTTCTTAAATTGATGCATAACATTTGGTGTACATGGAAGGAGAGTCTGTTTGGTGTTGTGAACAGAGGGATGTTGATGAGGTTACTGAAGTTAACTAGGAACAAATTTCAGGGTGTGTGGGGTGTTGTTGGTGGTTGTGGGTTTTTTTTTTTTTTTTTTTTTTTAAATAATTGGATATCTGTCCTCTGTATGGGTCTGTTCAACTCATTCATCAGTGACACAGATAAAAAGGTAGGGAGCCCCTTCAGCAAGTTTGTTTGCTGATGGTACCGAGCTGGAGGAGTGGCTGAGACCTCAGGGGGCTGCGCTGCCATTCAGAGGGACCTGGCGAGGCTGGAGAGCTGCGCAGAGAGGAACCTCATGGAGTTCAACAAGGGCAAGGGCAGGGTCCTGCAGCTGGGGAGGAAGAACCCCCCGGCACCAGGACAGGCTGGGACTGACCTGCTGGAGAGCAGCTCTGCAGGGAACGACCTGGGGTCCTGGTAGACAAGTTGACCGTGAGTCAGAACATGCCCTCCTTGTGGCCAGGAAGGCCATGGGATGCTGGGCTGCGTTAGGAAGAGCATGGCCTGCAGATCCAGGGAGGTGATCCTGCGGTTCAGCTCAGCCCCGCTGAGGCTGCATGTGAAGCGCTGCCCCTGATTTGGGCTCCAGTGTGAGAGACGTGGAGATACTGGAGCAGGTTTAGTGAAGAGTCACTAGGATGGTGAAGGGACTGGAGCATCAGTCTCATGAGGAAAAGCTGAGAAAGCTGGGACTACTCGGCCTGGAGAAGACTGAGGGGGCAATCTTAGCAATGAGTGTAAATATCTGTTGTTGTTCTAAGGAGGATGGGGCCAGGCCCTTGTCAGCAGTGCTCATGGGCAGGCCTGGGACTGAAACATGGGGAATTCTGTCTGAATACAAGGGAAAATGTCTTTGCTATGGGGGGTGACAGAGCACTGCAATACAAGTTGTTTTCAAACTAACTTGGGTAAGCAGAACCACTAGAAGAGTACTAGGGAGAAGAGAGAAGTTATTATTAGACTTGCCTGTGAATCTGATATTTTTTTACTTTGGAGAATGGGTTTCTTTCTGTATATAATGAAATAGGCTGTGTGAGTGGGTGCTTTTTATGTTTTGCTTTCCATTTGAAATATGTAAAAAGTTTTTTGAAATAAAATATTAGAAAGCGTTGGATAATACCTTTGATTTATATACTTCTCCTGTGTAATTTTCCTGAGTTCAACACTTTCTGGGTCTTGCTTTGATATTTGGTGATATCTTCCAACTTCTTTACTGGTGCACTTCAATTCAGTATTTGAATTTCTTGGAACTATGACATGAGAATTACCTGTTTAGTGTGTAAAACACAACTGGAATTGCTATTGGAATTCAGTATCATCTTTCCAGTGAAGAGGTGGTACATTTAATAAAAATTGATTATCTTGATGTTCTAAACTGGACTTCAGTTTGGTAGTCTGAGCCCTTTTTTTAAGGCATGTTTATTAGAGTATAGAGATATTCTGTGTTTTATTTGAATAACTGTGAATGATTTCTCCTTGGGGAGTGAAAGACCTTTCCCTAGGAAAGCACCAAAGGTGTGTGAACAGGATGTGACTACAGATTTGTGTGGATGCTGTTTTGCTCTGTAGTTTATACGGAACACATGGGTGGTATTCCTCAAAATGTAGATTTATGTTATGTGCAATCCTAATTAAAAAGAGAGAAAGAAAAAAACAGATGCTGATGAATCTGAAGCTGAGTGCTGGAAACTCCCGTTGAGAAAGGAATGGGCAGAATTCAGCTCAAGATGAAACTTCGCGGGCGATGCGTCTCAGCAGTGCAATCCGGGTTGAGCACATCGGATCAGATTTGTCCAGCCAATGTCAGTATAAACTGTGGAAGGTGTGACATGACCCCACATATGCTGTAGCTTTATGGATGAAGTCTGACAGCAGCGTTTGTCCATTGTGATTTGCTTATGTTGCCTTTTCTTTCCTTTTTTTCCTGAACCTGTTACACTGATGCTTCCTGTGCTTCAGTTTTATGTATTCTAAATAGAATTGAATTTATTCTCATATTTGGAGTTCAGTTTTGCTTGTCAGAGGTCTGAATTTCTGCTGCTTGAACAACATAGTGACTCCCACAGCATCCTCTACCTTAATCTGCCAATGGCAAGTACGTTGGAGATATTTAGTTTGTTCAATTGTGTTGCAAGCTAAGAATCATTGTATAATAAAGCCCTTATAAATTTATTATGTTCTGATGCGTTTGTGGAGAGCAGTTTGTGTTAGCTGCTGTTTGTACTTTGTTGGATATGTCTGCTGTCTTATGTAAACCAGAAGCTTAAAATAATAGCGATCAATACTGGCCTTTTTGTTTTGTTGGGAGAAAATAAGAAACTGGTGAATTTCAGATTTTCTGGAATATTTTTTTGAGTATTGCAACAAATGTTAAGGACAATATCCTGTCATAGTGAGTACAGGAATTATTGGAAGTTTGAGCTGCGTTTATTGTTTGTTTGTATGAATGGGTATATAAATACAGGCATGCTTAACAAAAATTCTGAAAAATTGTGAAATGTGTTACTGAAATGTTGACTTGAATGTGAGGTGACTGAGATCGCTTAATGCCTGAGAACAGGAAATTTTTCTGGGGGGGGGGTGAAAACACAAGAAGAGTCCAATTGCAAGTCCTCGCAGTTCAGTTAGATGAAGCTGTCGCGCGTGGTCCTGGTGCCGGCAGCGCAGCGCGACCATCTCGGGAGGGACGGTGAATGCCAGCGAGGCCCTTTGCAGAGAAAGGAGTGAAATATGAAGATGACGGTGTGGGGTATGTGGAGGTTCAGAACATAAAAGCTTTAAGAAGAAAGACAAAGTACGACAGACTCCTTAAAAAGGAAAAGGTGGAGATGCTGCCTTAGATAAGGGCTTGTACTAAGTACAAATGCTGATTTGTTGACATTTTCAAAGCCTTCAGATTTGCTCACTGACCTTATAAAGGAAGGGAAAAGGAGCCTTTGTGGAAGAGAGGTGGTCATTTAGGTTACCTAATACCTTTCATATAAGCAATTCAATATATTTGAAGCTGAAGACAGACATGCAGTAACTGAAATTAAAGTTAAGTTCTAAAATCCTGCTTTATGGAGGAGGAGAACAGTAAAACCAATGCATATTGTTAATGAATCCTAACTTAAAAAGGCTGACACTAGAAGCTGGTGGCTAGTTTTATGAACTGTTAAGATATTCTTCTATTTTTTCCTGAGCTATTTTCATGTATGTGTATTTGGGAATTAATATTTTAAGCTTTTGAGATTTTAAAACTTAATCAGATGTAGGTGGTTTTCCAGAGATTTGCACTGCTCCCACCTAACTGCTCAAGCAGAATAACAGGGTAAAAGTGTTCAACTAGAGCTAAAGCTAAGCAGGTCTTCAGACTCGATTCAAACAGGTTTTCTGTCCTAATGGAGCACATGTGCTTTGCTCTTCTGACTGAGATTGGTGGACTAGTTTCCGATGAGGATTTTCTGCTACTCTCAAGGGATGCACTGAAGCTCTCAACGTTCATACAGTGTTTTTGAAAAGCTGTTGCTTGCTGTCCTATGATTTCTCTGACTTGAGCAGGAAGATATAATGGGAAAATAAATACACTGTGGTTTGTGACTTTTTAGAGGAACAGCGGTCAAGCTGGACTGCATTTCAAGGGAAAATCTATGCCATTACTAAGTCTTAATGCTGATAACAGAAGGGCAGGGTAGAGACATATGGATACTAATGTACTGGAAAAATAAGTGCTCAAAACTGTGAAGTATTTATATGATTTCATTACTGCAGATCTGGATAAGAGATTCAGGTAGCAGCAGGGAGATTATTTGGTTTCTGAGAAGGGCTGTCACTTCATTTCACATCCTGGCTTTACTGAGTGGGTTAATAGTTCCCATCTCAAACTTTTACATTTCCTTATCAGTGTATTTGTCCTGTTGGGTGAACATGTATGTACTTGTTCTGTGTGTAAAAAGAAATCTGAAAAGGGAGGATGCTGTTTGGAGATGCTAAAGTTTAGGGGTGTCATTGCCTTGAGTTTTTAACTTGTTTCTTTACCCTTTGTGCTCTGGTGGGGAGGAAAGTTGGCTCCTGGTTCTACCTCTTTTCTTGGTACAGACATTTGTGATGCAAGAGAACTGAAATCTTGGCAGGGCAGTCACGGCTAACGCTGCTGTTCTTTGTTTGACATGAGTTGTTTCATAATCAGGCAAGGGAAGTGCAGCTGCTTAAGGTGAAAGGCTCTATGTGGAAATGCAGATGTGAGGCTTGGCTGTGATTTACGCTGGTCTGGTGGAGCAACCTTTCTATGGATAGGAAAAGGATACCCGAAACTATGATTTTAGAAGAAACATGGTATTAAAGATAGTGGTCCTCCTTCATTTATTTTTACTTGTGTGAAGCTCTTTTGGGTTTGGATGTAGCCAAAGTAGACTGTTATGACTGGTAACTCAGGCAGTTGTTCAGACTGCTTCAGACTGGCTTCTCTGAAAGTGCTGGTGCGAACGCAGATGCTGTATCCTCAGTAGAAACGAGAAATATCCTCCTCCGGAGCGAGGCCGGTTCCCCCGATGCTGTTCTCGTGCTGCTGCTGTCGCTGAAGCATTCAAAGCCCCTCTTAGTATCCATGCCACTTAGTGCACTGCTATCTACTGTGGTAGGTTACTGCTCAAGAGACCTGAGTGAGTGACAAAAGGGTTTAAAGATGCATCTTTTCATTGAGATAAATAATATTTTAAACCTACACCCGTGAGAATTCCTCAAAAGGCCAAACATTTCCCTCTAGCTCATACCAAGAAAGTAGCTTCTCTATGAAACAGTCGCATTTTAAAGCACTCATTAAAGCTTTCAGACTGTCCAGTGTCCTGAATATTTTGCTTGCTGCAGGGAAGCTTCTCACTTCAGTCCTGAACTCTTACCTCCGCCGTGAACAGCAGGTGCAGCTGGATGTGCAATAAAGCTTAGTTACCACCCCCTTACCAGCTGTAAACGTCCTTTTCGAGGCAGCATCTGCAAGGCAGGGCTGGGCAGCCTCGGGTGGGCCGTGCTGGAGGCCTCGCTGGAGGAGCCGTAGCGCTCCCGCAGCTTCCCGCGGCACCGAGCTCCTTTCGGCTTTTGCGGTTCTGCGGCACCGCGCGCGGCAGCCCCCCGGGGCCGCAGGGAGCCCTGGTAACGAGTCGGGCTTTTCCCGCGCTGCCCCGCAGAGCTCGGGCTGTGAAATCCGCCCGAGGCGCTTTGGGAGCGGGGGAAGGCGGCCGAGAGGCTCCGGCCCGGAGCGGCGCCGCGAGGGGAGAGGGGGGCCGGGCCGGGCACCGAGCGGCGGCACCGCCCCAGCCGCGCCCGGCGGGG
>VWPW01005352.1:85284-238240 GCA_013389825.1 Crypturellus undulatus | reverse complement strand
GCCGCTCCCGCCGCCGGGCCCCGGGCCAGGGAGGCGCCGCGGCGGGCCCAGCCCTCACGGCTCCCCGCGTGTCGCCCGCAGATGGCGCAGTGCGTGACCCGCGTGGAGCTCTCCGTGGCCTGCGAGCATCTCCTCGACAGAGACGTGGGCTCCAAGTCCGACCCGCTCTGCGTCTTGCTGCAGGACGTGGGAGGCGATCGCTGGGCTGAGGTAAAAGCCGTCGTGTCTCCCGGCTTGGCGCTGGCGCACGGAAATCCTAACTTTCCGTAACGAGGGCAGAAGCAGCTCGGTTTTTCCTAGTAGCTTATAGCTATTTATTTATTGTATTAACATTTAACTATTATGTTAGCGTTTTGTGAATAGTTCCTGTTTTTCCTCCTCCGGATGTAGGACCAGACCTGCAACCCTTTTTCCCCCAGCGATCAGAGTCTACCTCTTCATGTGCCTCCTCTTTCCTTTCTTTAATCATTTTATTCTTAGGATTCCTCAGTATCATAACATGTTTTTACTCAATGTGGTTTGTTTTGCTGGATAGATGTCAGTACGTGGAATGTCGATTCCTGTAGAGCATGGCCTGTGTTTAAGCCTGAGGCAGCACCAGGGAAATAAAGAGTTTTAGGGAAGAAAGTGTGATTTATTTAATTTTATTTATTTAATTCAATTTATTTAATTTATTTAATTTTATTCTGCTCCTGTTAGGTAATCACATTTTCTCTCTGCTTACGCAGTTAGATCGAACGGAGAGGATAAAGAATTGCCAGAAACCTGAATTCTCCAAGAAATTCATCATTGACTACTACTTTGAGAAAGTGCAGAAACTGAAGTTTGGCATATATGATATTGATAATAAATCCTTTGATTTAAACGATGATGATTACCTTGGAGGGATTGAATGCACACTGGGACAGGTACGCTTAGAAATATGTTCAGGGATCTCTATAAAATAGACATAACTGCTGGCTTTATTATGATAAGGGGGCGGAAAGACTGGTATGTCGGAGGCTTTGTCACAGTAAAATTTGAAAACCTTTTGTTGGTTACTCTCGCTTAACAGATTGCTTAGTGCTGCTAGTGGATGCAGGCAGAAAAGCTGTTATGTTGAGCTGGAGCTTCTACCTGATTTGGGGAGCTCGAGTAGAGGAGTGTGCACAGCTGCGGGGCAGGGTCTGGAAGACACTGGAAAAAATTCTTGGGGAGATCAGAAAATACAGGTGGTTTGCAATTAAGTGGATAAGGTGGGGAGCTTTTCCAGTGTTGAAAGGAATCTAGACTTAAGGAACATGTTCGGAGACTTGTAACAGAGCTGTTCTAGCATGTTTGCTCTCCTTTGCACAAAAGATGATCAGACAGTAAATTTAAGGGAATAAGATTATTCGTGATTCTATATTTATTACTCAGAGGTGTTTGTATAGCTGGAAATAGAAAGGTGAGAGTTCAGAGTATTAAAAAAGAGGCTTGATAAAATGAAGTATTTTTAGCTAATAGTTTTTAGCTACTTAGAGTGAAAATGTCTTTTTTTTTGTCATGGAGAAGCAAAAATAGGAGACTGAAGTTAAATCTGGAGACAAGTTAGTGGGTACTATTTTTGTGAGTATTGAGAGAGAAAGTATTTTTCAAGCTGCATAAACATTTCAGGAGTGCAAATTCTGATTGCTGTCACTTTTGAAGATGGATCTAAAGCCTTTTAGATCTTTTAGCAGAGTTTGAAATTTTTGCTCTTGAAGAATTCCTTTTTATTTAAGCTGATATACTTACTTTATGTCTTTTAACCTCAGATTGTGTCCAGCTCGGTGTTCACCCGACCTTTGGAACTGAAGAAGGGAAAACCAGCAGGAAAAGGCACTATTACGGTAGGTGAGCTATTTTTCTGTGGAAAAAAAATGACTGTTCTTGCTCTCTTGTTTTATTGCATTTGGGGCAGTGTTGGTTTTTTTTTAATTTTATTTTTATTAGTGTCTTTTCAAAAGCTGCAGTTGTAGCATACAGGAGAGGTAGATTTTTGTAACGGTACACAGAGTTCTTTCATACACTAAATATGTTCAGAGCTCTAGTTTTTTTTTTTTGGTTTTTAACTCTTCTAATTTTTATGTCACAGATTTCAGCAGAGGAGATTAAAGATGCCAGAGTTGTGTATTTGGAAATTGAAGCTCGAAACCTGGACAAAAAGGTATTGATTCTTTAAATGATATTGCATACTTCTGCAAGTGTTGACTGTATTTGCAGTTAGTACCTTTCAGCCATGAGTCTCACTGTATTTGCCAGTGTTCAACTAAGGTATGTAATACACTTGTGAAAAAGGCTCTTTACAGTTCGTTACTGGTCATGCAGTGGACTGGAGACATAAGTTTGCACTGAAAAACATGGTGTTAACCTGGAAACTTAACTGCTGTGTTAAGTTTTGAGAGATTATTTTTTCTTTAGAATTTTCTATAAGTTTTGTTTGAGCAAGTAATTGTATGTAGGGAATCTTTTAGTTTTGCAATGAGCTAGGTTTTCTATAATGATATGGAAGGAGGAAAAGAGACAGATGTAGGTGTGCTACCTTGGTGGTGGTGTAAGTCCAGGTTTGATTCAGGGTATCAGTGACCTCACTGCACAGCTGGCCCAATTTATAGTAACAGAAGTGGTCTGTGGAGGCTCAGTCTTGGAATTAAAACTGGTATGTTCTGGTGATTTTGAAAATGAGGCAGTTTAAAATTGTAAAGAATAAAAAAAGTTTGCAGTTTGTGTTTTTTTATTTTTTTTTTAAGTGTGTTCTATGGGGCTTTTATGCTTGCAGGATTTCTTGGGTAAATCAGATCCATTTTTGGAGTTTTACAAGCAGACTGATGCTGGAACGTGGCAGCTGGTGTACAGATCTGAGGTAGAGTTTCTGCGCTCATGTATACTGTGTTGTTGAGTCCCCCCCAAAGAGGAGTCTTGCCCTTCCTCATCATGCCTTGCACCAGTCTTGCAAGGAAAATTGTCATATAGCCCCCCCTTTCCCACTCCCACTAAAGGATATAGCTGACTGATATAGCAGAAAATTGTTTACTTTCTGCCTTGTCACTGGGTCAAGATGGTTGAGTGATGAGTCCAGCCAAGCCAGAGATGAAGAGTAGCAGAGCATCCCCTTTTCAGCAATAATGAGCTGTGTTAGATTAGATTGGCTTGGCTCTAAAGTTAATTTTTATCCTCAGCTCTCATTTCTTACAGCACCTGACCTTCTGCTTGGTGTCTCATGCATGTTGTGTGCTCTTAGATAACACTAAGACTGTAATAGATTGCCCCAGGAGTGCAGAATTCTCATGGCAAATTTTTTAATGATGTGTGCACAATGACCTTCTCATTATTTATTGTAATTTTTAAGGTGATTAAGAACAACCTAAACCCATCCTGGAGAAAATTCAGTGTTCCCTTGCAGACATTCTGTGGTGGAGACTTTAATAAACCTATCAAGGTACAACCTTCAGAAATTCTCTGTGTATTGTTGTAAGTAACCCTCTCTCTGTAGACATGATCTTTGAACTATCAGGTTGACTAGTCATAATAAAATTTTTAGATTGCTTTTCTAAAATAATAATATGGTAGATAAGTGATTATATGTCTATTAAATACAAAGCCTATGTGAAAACATGAATTGTCAAAGTGAAATTGGAAAATGCAGAAGTGACACACTTTCTAATGATTAGTCATTTTGATTAATTACATGATGACTCTGGACCTTTTTTTCTTCTTCCCTAATACCACTTCTCAGTTAACTGAGATACTCAAATATATTGGACAAACTTGAATGGCACTACTCAAAGCGGGAGTTTTAATGTAGATTTCAGCTTCCTCCTTTCACATGAACAGGAGCTTATCCAAAATTCTTTTTGATTTTACTAGAAATTTGGTTTTGAGTCAGAACTCTAATTGCTTCGGGTCTTGCATATGATGACTAGTTCTGTCTGATACCAGGTTATGCGGATAGTGGAACAATCACCTTTTATTATAAGTTGCTACAAAAAAATCATAGCAGGTTACTGCATTGAAATGTCTGTTTCTAAACAATGTATTGGTAAGTAAAGATATTGAAAGCCATAGGCACTTCTAAGTGAGTAAAGTCTCTCTTAGCTTATTCAACTCCTACACATGTTTTATTTGCAGAATTTTCCTGCCCCATGATGTCAATGAAGAAATGGAACACTGAAAGTTTGCTGTTACAGGTTTAGCATAAAGCACGTGTGCTAATCTTTTTATTTGTGCAGCATGGCAAATCCAAAGAATTACTGAGATGATTACCTTGGAAACAGATTTTGAAGTGTGCTGGGGTTATTGGCAATGCCCCAAGTAGTGTTCCTGAGCTTCGTCACTGGGCAGCCAGCATTCCTGGGTTACAAGGAAATCCTCTTGATACAAAAGTGAACAGCAAATGCGAAAAGGAGATTGGCAAATGATAATAAGTATCTCTTTGCCAAACTGACTTAAACACATTTCAGGCATTCCATTGCATGAGGCTGTATTTCCTGTAGGCAAGATAGATTTGATTTTTTGTGGGGGGGATCTGTTTGTGCTTTGCAATTCATTTTGGAATGACCTGCTTTTGAAAAATGGTGGATTTTTGCTGTTCCTTTTGGTCAGAATTCTTGGTGCATTTGTAAGTGCTCCATTAGGTTTCATGAAAAAACCTTTGACAGAGTAGTATGTTCTACTTAACTTACTGATTAGGAGATTCTGTCAGATGTCACAATGGGGAATCCAGACCAAAAACCAAATATGTTGCTGGCAGCCCTAAAAGTGCAATATAGAGCTGGAATTTCATAGAGCAGTAGGTGAAAAGTGCTGGAGGGTCTTTAATTGCGTTAGGTAGTTAAACCATTCTTGGAACAGGCCAGTTTTTTATGGAAAGTTAGGCAGCCAGATTTGCTTTATTTGGATTTGCTGTTCTGAAACTCTTGGGGTTTCTAAAAGTTATGTAGGAAAAAATTATGCTTGAAATACAGTTGTCAGTGAACGGAGAACTCCTCATACTGAAATCAGTTTGTGTCTCCTAAACATTGACTTTGCTGGCCAGCTATGAGAATTTTTATTGGGAAGTAAGTACTGAATATGCACATGAATGTAAATCTTGTGATCAAATTAATGATGCTACCTAATATTTCAGTAATTCTTTCTTCACTGTCGTGCGAAAAGTGTTGTCCTTTTTTTGTTTTAAGATTCCCTCGAATTTGTGATGCAACCTAATCTCTTAAGGGGCAAGTAACAATAGCTTCTGCGTGTCCCCACCTCATCCCACCAGTTGTTTAAATGCCAATAGTAAATGTGAAGTTAAAAAAAAAGCCCAAACAAACAATCAAAAAACAAACAAAAAAATCCAACATCTGCCTTTCCGTCCACTTGATCGTGTATGCATAAAGGAAAATCTGTTGAATTTCAGAAATCTGTCCTGTGGGCAAAAGGAACATTTTACTTAGATATATCCCAGGATTTTTAATACTCAATAGTACAGTTACAAAGAAATAATTTTTCAGTAAGTAATAATAATTCATCAGTGAATTAAGCATAGTACCCTGCAGTATTGCTAGCTATGTCTCACAAAGCAGCTATTGGCAGCTTTTTGGTATTTCTGTCTTAGCTATTGGCAGCTTCTTAGTATTTCTGCCTTGTGTTGTGTCTTCTGTGCATATGTGGCAGTACAGCTCTACAAGCTGCGTGTTGTGAGTCTCAACCAGTTTCAGAATAAAACTCCTTTTGAAAGGGTTTTCTATGCTAGATCATACTACAAATAGAACTGGGGCTAAACACAGTTTTATTACTGCGGCAGAAAGGACAACTTGAAACAAGAGCAAGGTCAGGGGAACAGGAGGAAGCGCGTGGAGGTGATGACTGCCGGATTCTCTAACAGCATCTCCGGGGGCATCAGTGTGAAGGAGACCCTGCACGTGAATCCTCACCTTGGTCTCTGATGAGAGCGTTCTTTTAGCGTCCACAGGAGAGGAATGGAAAACTGGTGGGCAGGAAAGGCTAAAGGCGAGAAGTGGGGACTGTGGTCTCAGGAGTGACCTTTTTTCCCCCATTGAGGGGACCAGATGATGGTATGATGCTTCCTGAATGTGCTAGTTAAGCCATTATTCACCCAGCATTTTGTAAAGATTTCCCAGTGGAAGATCCCTAGTGGATCAAGGGCAATAAAGAATCTTGAATGAACACTGTCCTCCACTTTAGCAATGTAACCGCTGCATTTGACATTCTCATCTAGGTGTTAAAGATGAATTCATCTTGTTCTTTCATCCGGAGGAAAAAGCTCACTAGGCTTTATACTGAGGTTTCACTAGTTTCTCCTTTATTAAAGCCAGGTCCCAGGAAGAGAGCTTTTGAATTCATGTTAGTGTGTGACTGGGCAGCAATTCAAAACTTTGTTTCTGGGTTGACTGCTTCACAATTACCTGTGTTCTCCCATCTTGTCTCTTGTGTGCATTAATTCTCCTTCTGGTTGCTGGCTTCCTGAGAAGCTATTGCCAGTGTGCATCCAGCAGGGTCTGCTCTCAGCTGCAGTCACTTGTATTTTAGCTGTAATGCTCTTTTGCATTATCTAGCTCAGAGGTTTCAAGCTTCTGTGGTGAAGTAAACATAACTAGTTGTTAATAAAAAAGTAGAATTTGCTTGATGTAACATACAGGGGTAAAAATGACAATACACCATGAAAATTGTAGTTTCTTTATAAATCCATGCTATTGACAGGCATAAAGGAGTATGTTTAGAAGGAGCTTAGATAAGATACTGTTCTTTTCATTACCCAGTTGGGTCTCTTCTCCTGAACTATCTCAAGTTCTCAGCTTTGGCTTGTGAGATGTGTTTTTTGTTCCAGGGAGGAGGTTTTTTTTTTTCTGTTTCTGTTTTTTTCTAAGTGGGAGAAGTTTTTAATTAAAGCAAACTTTCCCTTTGCGTACTTGAACGAGTGAGCAATCTCATGTCGTCCTTGTTGATTCACTCTCGGTGTTTCTGTTGCTGCCAGGTCTCAGTAATGTGAATGGTGCTGCCAGCTCGGATTTGGTGGGGCGTTCGCGCCGCATTGCTGCGGAGCTGCGGGAGCAGGAGGCCGCGTGGTGAGCAGCTGCCCTCACCCCGTGCAGGGCGCTTGCCCATTGCTTGCTGTCTCTTCCCTTCCAGGTACAGTGCGCAGATCACGATAACGATGGGTCCCATGACTTGATAGGCAGGTTTGAAACTAACCTGACTCAGCTGCAGAAAGCGGGTGACAGCTCTCCGGTGAGCTTTCTCACTTCCCTCCCTCCAATCCATGATTCAGCCTTCCACAAATCCCCTTGAATATTAACTTCTGTTGTATGTATTTTTAGCTGCTGCTCTAAAAGTGTTTTTTTTTTCTGCCTGTATCTTTTTAGCGCACACGTGTCTGGGAAAAATAAAATGTGGCATGGGGATATGTTGCTGATGAGGGAAATCTTTTCTGAGGTCTTTCCTCACGTGTTACTCTGTGTTGGTAGCGGAAGCATCCAATTTAACTTGCCAGGTAGCGGCCAAAGTAGTTGCTAACTCTTTGAAGAAAAGCTTCAGAGTACCACTAGACATTTAGATAATCTTGGAAATTATACAATGCCTGACAGTATTCTGTTTCCATAATTTACAATGCCATAAGTACAGATGATACTTATTTTGTAACCTGCTGCTTGCATGCTTGCTTTTTGTAGGTGGAATTTGAATGTGTTCATCCTGAGAAGAAACAAAAGAAAAAGAGCTACAAAAACTCTGGCATCATTAGGATAAAATCCTGCAAGGTAGAAGGATTTTGTCTGTTTAGCTGTTTTGCTTTCTAGTTATAAAGAAATCTACATGCATGAGGAGAAGGTATAACTGTTTGTCTGTTTGTTTAGATAGAAAGAGATTACTCTTTCCTGGACTACGTCATGGGAGGCTGCCAGATTAACTTCACAGTGAGTTCGTTTGCCCACTACACATCATAGCTACTTTTCCTGCCATTTACCAAGACCTTATGTGATTGTTTTATTTGCAGTGTGTGCTCTTATGAACTGATGAGGATTGCAAAAAGCAAGAGATTTCATGGAATTACCTTTTGCAATTAAATAGTAACTTTAATGTATCTGGGCATTCTTAAATTTCTTTTGAGTAATTGCTTCTCAGTCTAGCAGTGGAAAGGCTCCCTGTGCACCAAGGGGAAGAGGTGTGTGGACCCACTTGCCTGTCTCTGTGCGGGGTTACATTAGTGTCTGGAAGGGAGGGAGCTATTTGGGGCTCGTCTTACCTCTGTTTCTGGGTCTGCATCTTTTTTCTTATTTGCTCGCGGGGATACTTCAGTGATCTGCTGCCGTTATATAGGTGGGTATAGACTTTACTGGCTCCAATGGAGATCCCAAGTCACCAGATTCCCTTCACTACATCAGCCCGGATGGAATAAACGAGTACCTGATTGCTATCTGGAGTGTGGGAAGTGTCGTCCAGGATTACGACACGTAAGTAGGAGGCTCTTAACTCATCTAGTGCCACTGCAGTAAAAATGTGTCGCCACAGGTGTCAGTGGTAAAGGGTTGTTTCACAGCTCCAGCAATTGAGTGACTGCAGTGTTCCCTTTCCTTGGATTCATTCAGGAGCTGCTATTTCTTCCTGCTGCATTTCTCCCTGCTTAGGGGGAGGCAGAGACAGCATGTTTTGATTTATTTGCTTGATTTTTCCTTCCACTTATACCCTTTTTTATAGTCCTGGATTATTCTGTTGCTTTAATTATTCTGTTGCTTTAATCTCTTGTTGCTGACAATTCATTTCAAACACGATTACCCTGTTTAAATTGGGGACAGCACATTTACCTGCTCTGTCTGTTGTGACTGGGTTGGCTTTCCCCATGGTACTTTGAAATCCCCTGTGATACTGTGGGACACTGTGTTGGAAGGATTTTTTTAATGCCTTAAACCTTTGGGTAGCAGATGACTGGCCTAAGAGAACTAGGTAGCATGTCAGTTCTTCACAGCAGCAATGCAATCTTGGTCTCCAAGTGATTTCTGTGAATAAGCCAGAATAGTGAAGTACTAAAGAAAGGTTCTTAAACTTTTTTTTCCTCATTGCTTTTGTCTCCAGGGACAAGCTGTTTCCTGCGTTTGGGTTTGGAGCTCAGATTCCTCCTAACTGGCAGGTAGGGGCCTCCAAGCCCCGTGTTGTTGCTCTGTGCCTGCTGCATTCCCTGATTGGTTGTCATGTTCCTCTCCTAGGTATCTCATGAGTTTGCTTTAAACTTCAATCCCAGCAACCCTTATTGCCAAGGTGAGGAAATCTCTTTATCAGTGTTTCATGAAAGAGAGACTAATTGCAAACATTGCATTTCTTTCATAACTAATGAAAAACAGATGTAGCCCCAAGACTTGCCACAAAGCAGATTTCTCTCATGTGGACACTGTCAGGAGAGGACATGTGTTGATGCACAGTAGTTTTGAACAAATCTTAGCAGCGCGGTTACCACACTAAAACCTGTGAGCAGGGCAATGTGAGCATCAGTGGCCAATGAGTCTGTATCAATATAAGCTAGGAATAGGTGAATTTAGAAGAACATGCACCATTTAAAACTAACCTTTTTTTAACTCGGTAAACTTATAAGTTTCTTACATGGGAAAATCTTTAGGGGTTGCTGTTTCTGTTACAGAAGTGTTTGAATCCTGAATCGGGGATCATCATCCAGTATGGACACAAGAAGACTAAATAGTTACTGCTCCAGAGAGCTTCTGACCTTCTTGCCCTAATTAGACTATTAACAATTAAGCAAAGCAAACTGGAAGGTGGAAAGGACAAAGTAAAGTTAGTTATCAGCATGCCTTCACTGGATGATTTTTCCTTAAACTCACATTGATTTTGTTATGTTGGAGGCACAGAGAGCAATGTGAAAATACAGAATTGGGAAGCAATCTGCAGACCTTATCTCTGCAGATGCCCCCTGATTTCAACAGTGTGCTGTGTATACTCACTGCTATCCTGCTCCTTGGTCATCTGTCCATCAGGAGTTTACATCTGTGTGGGAGTTGTTATCTTTTGCTGTGCTGCTTAATAATGCTGAGAAAAGAATTGATGAGGAAGTTTTAAGGCTTTTGTTGCAGCTTGCTTTCCATATATTGCAGGGATCCAAGGAATCGTGGATGCCTACCGCCAGATCCTTCCTCAGATTCGTCTCTACGGGCCAACCAACTTCTCTCCTATTATCAACCACGTGGCAAGGTTTGCAGCACACGCAGCGCAGCAAGGGAACGCCTCTGTGAGTCAATGTTACTCCTTGTTGCTCTGTGCTTGGGGAGTGTTTCTTGCTGGGATGATGTGGAATGGTAAAGGAGTCTCTTCTCCTTGCTCAGGAGCCTCTTCAAGTCTAAAATGACACCGTCAGTTCTCTCCTGGTTCATACTGTTATGTAGCTGTTCTTGGTACATATTGACAAGTTTCTAATGTTCAATTATATCTGTTTCTTTCTGGGGAGTTTTCTGGTATTGTACTTACTGTTGAGTATATGGGTGAGCTGTGTTGGCTTGCAGACCAAGTGGACTGTGTAAGCAGTTAAGTAATCAGCCTGACCTCTCTCTTGACAAGCTTAAGGACCTTTAGGGAGTGCAAAGTATAAGGGCCTTACACTCCTTAAGTTTTTTTTTTTTTTGCAAACGAATCTGCTCTCAACAATAGATATATAAAGAAGACCTGAATAATATCAGGGAGTTTGACCATTTGTGCTGCCATGGTTGCATGTAGATCAAGGTATCCAGAGGGCCAAGATTAACCAAGATAGATTAATCGAGTAGTGTGGTAATTGATAAATCAATATGTAAATTGTTAAAAGCAATGTATGACATTGATGCTGCTCCTGTGTTTGCATTGCACATGTCTTTCTGTGCACTTTTAGGCCCATGACTGTTGTTTAAATTCAGGTCCATAATTTAAAAGTTCAGTCTATTTAAGGACAAAAAGCTCCTATCCCCTGATGCTTTTAACTGATTTCATCTTGATGGCCCAGTTCAAAGTAATTTCGGGTATACTGTCATTCTTGCTTCATGGGCTAGCTGCACCAGTAATTTTAGTTGTACTTAAGCTCATGTGTACATGCAGTTCATTTCCCATACCATGGGATGCTTTTGGAGTTAGCCTTTGCCTTAGTCTGTGGAAACAGAAGGCAATTTTGAACACTTTACCGTGCTAGGGTTGTGATTTGAAGTATTTTATTCTTTCCAGACAGATTCCTCTGTGGTTTTCCTTTGGCTGTCTCTAGAATGTCTGTGTGTTATGAGGATCGTCACTGTCATGCTTTGAGATATCTAGCGCATCTAAATTAAACTCTTGTCACTACTCATGCTAAAAAGGCTGCTTTTTTGAGGCAGTTACATTT
Organism: Crypturellus undulatus; assembly: GCA_013389825.1. Taxonomy (NCBI): domain Eukaryota; kingdom Metazoa; phylum Chordata; class Aves; order Tinamiformes; family Tinamidae; genus Crypturellus; species Crypturellus undulatus. Next base: position 226,896 of record VWPW01005352.1, on the reverse strand, counting down.
AAGGATATAAAATAATACCTTTTATCCTTTTTGAAAAATCCATTTATACAGCAGCATCAAACAGTGAGTGCTGTAGGCAGCTTTGTTGATTTAGTACTACTTCACTCACCTTTAGTGCTTTCTACCAGTGTATGTAATAATTCTTTACTCTTACAAAATGGATTTAGCTGCTGGTGGGTGGGTTTCTTTAAAAACCTTATACAGAAGAAATACAAAGTAGATAAGGAAAGGTGATATGTATATGAAAACACTGGAATAAACATAAGTTCCATTAACATTCTGGTTTGTTTTATCCACCACACCATCTGTTTCGTTTTTCAGAGTAACAAATTGTTTTGCCTTCAATTGTCTGAGTTTTAGTGCTAGACTCTAACTATTTTTTTTTTCCTAATGTTTTTCAGCAATATTTTGTCTTGCTGATCATCACAGATGGAGAGATCACTGACCTGGACCACACGAGGCAAGCGATTGTCAATGCCTCTAAGCTGCCGATGTCCATCATTATTGTTGGTGTTGGCGAAGCTGATTTCAAGGCAATGGAGTTTCTGGATGGAGACAATGGCGTTCTGAAGTCCATGACGGGAGAACCGGCTGCACGAGACATCGTCCAGTTTGTGCCTTTCCGACAGTTCAAAAATGTAAGTTACCCTTAACTTCATAAGAGTCCTGATGCCAGTATGTATGCAGCTATTGCATTAAAAAAAAAGCACTGGTCTGGAGAATTTATTAATAATATAATGCATAGTATGAATTCAGCAAACTATCACAGGAAATGCTGTCCAAACTCCTTGTTTCCAGTGAAAACTGTGAGGTATTTGCTTCTCCATCAGAAGCTGAGTGCCTTATCACAATTCCCCTGCAGCTTTTCTGAAAGAGTTCTTGTTTTATAGTTTGTCGCGTGGCCAAGAGACATGTTATTTAAGAATTAGAGGGGAAAAAAAGAGGATGTTTTCTCTTTCTTCCTGGGATGCAACCATTTAGGCAATGGACTGGGACCATTGCCTAAATGGCAATGGGATACTAGGCCTTATCTGATCCTGATGTCAAGCTCCATGAGTGGTTTAAGCTGATCCTGGATTCCCTGCTGTTGAAAGAAATCCTGTCACATCCTAGCTTCCCACTGCTTTTTATGTTGAGACAGAGATTCACGAATGTGAATGCAGTGAACTGGATTAAAGAGTGTAGCCAGATGAAAACTAACCCTAAATAAGCATGACTGGTAGTAGTTGGCTCAGTTTCCCACCTAGCTCAGGCTGTGGGCCCTATAGAGGCTGTGTCAGCTTGGGAATGAGATTGGGGCACTGCAGGAGGGGAAGAAACTCTCTTTCAGGGGCAGTACATGCTGAGACTGACTGAAAATGCTACTGAAACTGTAGTAAGGAACTCTGGAAATGCTGAGGAAGATGTGAGTGGGCAGCAGACCGTGCTGCCTTCTCAGCCTGGTTTGCCTGGCAGGTGGGAGCTTTCTGAGGTCTGTGAGAGAGTATGTCACTGCCGATAAACCCTGTTTCTGCAATATCTCTGATTTCCTTTCTCCTTGCAGGCCCCTCGGGAAGCTCTTTCCCAGATGGTCCTGGCTGAAGTGCCTAAGCAGCTGGTGTCATACTACAAGTTGCAGGGATGGCCACCTGTGAAGCTGCCAGAAGTAAAGCAAATGTAGTGCACAGCCTGAGCCCGGCCTCGTGTGTCTCAGGGTGTGGAGAGCTGTCTCTGTGCCCACTCGTCTTTTGCACACTGCAGAGCGCTCGGTGCCCCACTGACGCACCGCTCGCACTGAGTGCTCTCGTCTGTTTGCGCTTTGCATCTTTATCTTTGCTGTTCTCAATAGGAAGAAACATAAATATGGGGAAAATGCAATTGCTGGCAGTTTTTGTCACAGAGCAGCAGTTCTTGTTGGGTTTCTACCTTGCAGCGGTGACAGGAAATGCCCCACATCCTTGCTTGGTGTAGCCCAATTCCTGCTTGATGTCAGCATGGGCTTTTGCACTGACCCGCACAGCACTGCTCTCACAGCACTGCTTCAGTGCTCACCAGGGCAAGCACCGTAATCGTGTTTGCCGCAATGATACCTGTCGTGTTCCTTATTAGGATTTTTCTTCTATCAAGCTGCCTTGGGAATGGAGGATCCTTCTGTGCTGGTTGGTACCAAAGTCTGTGGTTGGATGCCTGAGGTAGTTCTTGTGCCTTCATATAAAGTGCCAGTATATTTTTATATGTAGAGGTTTATTTTTAAGTTTCAGTTACCATAATTACCAACTGTTTTGTAAATAACATTTTTCTATGTGCAACACCGGCATCCTGATTTACTCTCACTTTGGACCCATTCTTGCTGTGTACTTTGCTTGTATCTGGGAGCATTCCTGAGGTGTGTGACTTTCAGAATCCAGCAGCTGCAAACATTGAAATAAAGTTGCTTGAATGCTGTTCCTAATACTGAGCAATTATCAAATGTGGAACTCCAAAAAGGGGCTTTATTGTCCTCAAAATGCGAATCATGTATAATTGTGGTTTGAATACTGTGGAAGAAGCAGATGATAACAAAGTGCAATTGCCTTGAGGCAATGGAGATACTTCATGCCTATTTTGAAATGAGTTAGCTTGGGCTTGTCATTTCTCCACATGTGGTCATTACTCTCAATTTCATAAATAAATAATCGGCTTTGATCTGTAGCTATGTCTGGACTCTTATTTCCTTTCCGAGCTTTTGTTTTCCCCCCAGAATTGATGTGGAGGATTATGGAAGGTCTTTAGTGTTAGTGCCACAGAGGCAGCATCTGAGTCAGCTGGGGCTGGGTGTGAGCAGCGGCCGACGCAGAGCAAGTCAGCGTGCAGCCGGTGCCCTGTGCTGCACTGAGACAAGCTGGTGGTTCAGTGCTGGCTGGTGGAAGGACTCATCCATTCTCCTGGTGCACAACACTTGTGAGAAGAATTTGGAAGACTGCCCTAGTGATTTAGCACATAATCCTGGTAGGTTACACACGTGGGAAAGCAAAACCTGGGGCTGAACTCACTCCTCCCCCAGATGAGCTATTCTGGATGGTATTAACCACCGAAGTCTACAATACAGCTTGTGTTTGACGGGCAGCATAACCAGGCACACCGCTGAGCAGACATGTTTTTGCTGGGTTTTTTATTCCAATACAGTTTTTATGGTGATACATTCTCAAGTTCCATAAGACGCAGTTTCCTTCCTCCAGAGAAAGCTGGAGTAGCTCTTTAAGGTCCTTCAACATCTAGCTTGTAGCATCCAATTTCCATCAGATTCTGTGTTCAGATGTTTACAACCTGCAGGTAGAATTCTTCCTAACTGCATACTTATAATTGTTTTGCAAATCTAAGTCTGATTTTTATTTATTTTAATTTATTTTTAAAAATATTTTTAAAATTAAGATTTTTAAATCATTATTTTATTTTTTGGAAAGTGGTGAAGGGGGAAACTTGCAACAGTGTTGCTGAAGGCTCAGCAATCCTTTAGTGCAAGGAATACCAGTGCTATTTTCTTTGCTACAGTGCTTAGAGGAGAAATATGAGCTCTGGGAAAGCCGGGCAGCAGAACGCATAGCGAGAAATGCATTTCTCCTTCTTAAACTTATGTATGTTCTGCTCAAAAAGAAGAAGAAAAAGAATCTGCTCTAGTGCCTGTCTGTCTCCACTGGAGCTTAGGCAGTTGGAGTAGCTGCCTCATCTGAAGTCACCTGGGGTGACTGCAGATGCTGTGCTCACTTGATGACAGGAGTGGTGGGGGTTTTTTTGTTGTTTGTTTGTTTGTTTGTTTTTTCTCCCTGCTCTGGAGAAGAAAAAAGATCCAACTCTTTCAGCGTAACTGCTGTGTGGAGCAAGATGAAAAGCCATTAGAAAGGCCTGTCTTGGCCACACAGTTTTGTCTACTTTCTCTCCACCTTGACTCTCATTCTCCCAGGGCTGCTGCTCTCAGACGCAGGGAAGGCTGCGGTTCTGGTTGGAGGTGAGGACACGTGTCCCGTGCCTTGTGCTGCCCCAGGTGTAGCTGGAATGCAGAGCTGCAGGATGCTTGTTGCCTGGGGTAGGGCAGAGCCCGGATTTTCCTACGTTGCCCTTCCGTATGTTCGCTCGCCCAGTGGGTGCGCCTGTTCCTGGTTCCAAATCACCTTTTGCCCTATAGCTGTAGGAGGTATGTTTATACTGGGTCCCTCTGACAGTGCTGTGTGGGTGTCAAGAATACTTTCACCTCTGCTTCTTGATGGAAAGATACCTCACATGGGGTTGTTTCCATTTCTTCTTGCTCTGACCAGATCCTGTTGATACATTTGGGCTTTGGAAACCTGTGAAACTTGATCATCTCCCTTTGAGTCGTGGGTTTGACAGATTCAGCTCTCAAAATCAGGTTAGGGGCAAGAGGGAAAGGAACAGGGTGTATGTTTTGTGGTACCTCACCCAGTGTTTTCCCACTGAAGTGTGTTCTGTTGTTACGCTTGGTATTCCCCCTTAGCTGAACTAGTTTGCAGTAGTTTATCTCCCATGGGGTAAACTTACTGCTTGTTTTTCCTTCTATCAGCTGTCTTAGTACAACATTCATCCTGCTGACATGTAGGTGTCAGCACCCAGAACTAAGTGAAGATTCTTCTTCCCTCTCATATTCTCTGCACTAGTATTTAGACAGTATTTCTCAAGTTCTCACCACCAGCATCACTGGGAAAGTTTCTTCATAAACACTCACACAGACCCTGTACTGTCAACTTCTTAGGCTGCAGGGTCCAGAATCCATCACCCATGTCTTCCTCTGCATAGGGCCAGTTACTGTCCACCTCATAGCCAGCTTGTTTCTGGATTCCAGAGGCACTGGGACTGTGTCACCAGGTCTTCCTGGTGCCCTTTTCAATTATGTCACTTGGGCATTGACAACTCGAATTACCCTTAGGTAAGTTCGTTACTAAGGGTTCATTACCCTTAGAGGAAGCTTTGCACAAGGTGTAGTGTAGCGAAGAGGCTGCTCATCCTTCTTGTCAAGTACTTTCAGGAGGTGTCCTGTAGCATGGCAGTAGCCTTGCCAGTCCCAATGGAGAACCTTGCAGCACTTGCAAGGTTCTCTTTCATTGTCTCCCGACGTGCATTTCATTTTGCACGAGCAGAACTCTCAAGTCCCCCAGTAATCTTATGGCAAATGATATCTATTTGCTGTCCAGTACAAGCAGGAGGCCTTGGTTCTCCGATCACATCAGAGCTTCCAAGCTTCACTCACGATTTTAAGGAGAATTTCTGGTTAAAGCAAAGGTTATTCATTTTCAGGGAGGTGGTCTGGATGTGACTGCTGAAACACCTAGAACCACATCTGCAACAGGGGGACTGTCAGAGTTTGGTCCCCTGGCCCCCCATGGAAACTTTGGCCACAGTCAGTTTGAGACTGCATGCGCTCCTCTGTTCTGTTACGGACCCACACTGAGAGAAGCTGCTTGATATGTCTGTCCTTTGTACCTCAAAAGAGACCACAATTTTTAGCAAGCTTTATCCTCCTCACCCTCTGGGACCTCAGCCTTCTGTCACAACGTGGGTGTAATTACAGTTGGGGTAACCAGTCCCATAGTGTCAGCATCTGAGGAGTGTTCCTGTACCATAACCTCTCAATATCCCTCTTCTCTATATTTCTGATGTTTATTTCTTCATAGTTTCCTGTGTGCAGTAACAGGTCACCTTTGTACCAGGGCTTCTGTGATTCTGGGATGTTCAGTTCCCCCAGGGACTATTTTGGTAAAATTAACACATTACGTTCAAGTGAATGAAGTACTAGAACCACTCCAGATTGCAATCTCTCCAGCTGCACTGGAGAAACAGCATCCTTCACCCCACTGCTTGTTTCCACCTCCAGCAGCTGCAGCAGCGCATTCCTGGTGCTCCAGGAAGTTCTAGTGTAGTAGAAGATGAAGGGGATACCTGCAGGACTTGCTTCGAAGCTGCCTTGTGGTGCACAGGCATGATTCACTGCTTGGTGTTTGCTGAGCACGATTAGGCTGCACGGGCTGGGGTGCAGCATGCCCTCGATGGCAGCCTTTATAGGAGAGGTGTTTCAGTGCCACGGGCCAGGCGGTGGGTGGCGGAGACGGACCTCCAGGAGGGAGAAAAGCCTGATGACACCATTACTTTAATCTGCTCTAACTCTCGGCTCCACAAGGGCCCTGGCTCCAGCGTCCCTCATGGCTCACGACTCGTGCCGACGTGCTGCGAACGGGAGCAGAGCCCACGCTGGGCTGCAGCTTAGCGTGCCCTGGCCTTGCGGAGCTCGTGTTGCAGGCAGCGCGCTGCCGGCGGGATGTGCGCAAGGGCTCCCTCCCGCTGGGCTCCACACAGTGGGACCTCCTGCCGGCCGTGCTCCCGCCCTCAGGGCCGAGCCCTGTCCTCCGGGGCCTGCGCCAGGCTGCACCGACCATGCCAAGAGACGGCTGCGTCCTGCCGATTTCCACACGCCCGCATAGCTCCTCCGCCTCCTCACTGTTTCAATGCATGTCTGTTTCCCTGTGTGGGGTAAGGGGTAGCATGAAGAGCTCACACCACGCTGAGCACCGAGTTTCTTTGTGCGTGGGGAGCCCAACCCTCCTAATCAGAGGTCCAAGAGCCGCCTGGGCAGCTTCCTCTCCCCACCCTCCTCTGTTTGCTTTGGAGGCTTTTACTATTAAAGCTGTGATTTAGAAGCAGTTTCGTTCCCCCCGCTGGGTACACTGGAGAGGCCATTGGGTTTGAGATTGAGCAGGGCTGCAGCGCAAGCTGTGGGCTCCTGCCTGCACACAGAGCTCTGCTCTGTGGCTGCCGTGGCGAGCAGCCAGCCCAGGCCCAGGCTTCGGAGGAAACCAATGCCCCACCTGCAGCAGCATCAATTTGGGCTGAAACATGGCTGTGAAATGGCAGCCTCTTCCCCTGCGTATTTCCCCATCTCCAGGCCCCAAGTGCAGAGGGTCCTTGCCAGCTGCGCCACCTGCCCTGGGCCAGTAGTCTCCATCCACAGCCACTGCCCCTGTCCTGTTGGGGGGCCTGAGGAAGCCGGCAGGGGCGGCGGCAGAACCAGCCAGGCGAGTTGCGGCTGAGTCACAGCAGGCGGAGCGGGGCCGCAGCCAGTTGGTCGCGGGCAGTGCGGGGCGGCTGGCGGCTCCATGGCCCTGAGCGTGGCTGTGCGGCGGCTCTCGCGGCTGCCGGGCCGCGGTGAGCGGCAGGTTCAGCTCAGCTTCCGAGGTGGGCGCAGGTGGCAGATGGGGCCCTGGTGTTGTCCTCGCGCATCCGCCCTCACACCCTGTGCTCTCGCCCTTCGCAGGCTTCACACAGAAGACGCGGAAGGTGCGCTGCGGCGCCGAGGCCGTCTTCGGAGAGGTGAGTGCGGCTGCTCGTGGGGTCGCAGAGGGGCTGAGGATGAAGCTGGCATCTCGGGGCACCAGCCCCATCCCAGCTTGGGCACCTAGAAATGTTTCTGCTGTCACCTGGGAGCACCTAAAAATTTTAAAGTCCCCAGGCCTGCCAAGGTGCTGTCCCAATCTTTAATCCCTCGTCCTGTTTTTTGGAGTCCTGTGTCAGGGCAGCAGTCGCCCATGGGCACACCTGGGTCAGCCACAGACGATGCCAATGAAATGGACAGGCCTGGCAGGGCAACACGGGCAGTGGCCAGGGCCTGGAAAGTCCTTATCTGGGAGCTGGTGCATGTTGGGGTAGAATGAGGGGCTGGGTAAAGTCCTGACTGCCTGTCTTAGGGTTGGCAGCACTTTGCACATGCAGAAAGAGGAAGGTGGGCAGAGGAAGGTGCTGTCCCCCTTACATCAGATACTCAGTCTTGACCAAGCTGGAAGCCTTGGGGAAAGTGAGGTCAAGTGAATTTTGGCCCTGCAGAAAATGAAGTGTTCCGGGGGCTTGTGAGGCTCTCTGTGGTTAGCCTGATAGCCTCACTTTCAAGATGAGAGAGCAATAAATGGCTGCAACAACCTCTTCTCACCCCCTTTTAGGAAGCCAACTGTCCAAAGTTGGCTTTACCATAGCCTCCAGTCGCCTGACAAAGGCCGACATTTCTAAAATAGGAGAGAACAGAGAACCAGGTCTTCTAGAGAGCTCCACTTGAAGCACCCGACCTGTGTGAGTGTCCCCTGGCTGAGAGGGACCTGGGGCTGTTACAGGTCCCTCTCCATTTGTCTTCCTGACATTGGTTCTGTCCTGCTCTTCAATCCCAGGGGAAATTTGTATCATTCTGATAGTTCAGCTTTATCCATTGGCTGCACTCTGTCTCCCAAAAACTGTAAGAATGAAGCAAATTCACTGTCATCTCTGTTTCTAGCTCTTTCGCTGGCCTCACTATGGGAAGCTCATCATGGGTGAGACGTTGTCCATCAAAGTTTACAACTGCAGCAAGGTTTTCAGTAACAGGTTGGTCTTTATGGTTGTATGGGGTGACCTTGGGGCTGGTTGTCCAGGCAGAATCACTGAAGGGTGAAAGAACAACATAGATCGTGGGCGAGAGAAATACTGGACTTTAAAGGGGAGTGACAAAGACTTCTTGGAACTTTGAGCAGAGGAGGACAAGCAGGATATAAGCTAAAGAGTATAAGCACAAGTATAGGGTATACCTGCAAGTTGTAGATGGAGCTGGTTCTGGTGAGGCAGCAGTGCTGTCAAATTAAGTACTGTCATATTAAGTAGTGCCATTATTAAGTCAAATAAGGTGATTACTTTAGCTTTGCCAACAAAAACCAGAAACTCCATAAGGATCCAAATCTGGCTCTCTGGTGGCACAAAGGTAATCTAGGGCCGTACCAGGAGCAAAGCAGCTACTGGGGCAGGATCACCACCCATGAGGACCTGCCCTTACCTCTAGAGCCACACTACAGCTGTGACCACCCAGCACCCAAACTCACCATCCCTGTGGCAGGGAATAGCCCCAGGTTTATTATGATAATAAAGTTTAACCTGTAAAAGGAAAGAAATTTAAACACAAAGGAACATTTAAAGAATCAGACAGAATATAAAATGCTTATATATAAAAGCTTTATACAGAATATAAAGTGCCACCCATAGGTGTGAACGTAGCAACTATCCCAGCAGTTGTAAAAACCCTCCAGGAAAACCCAAGATTGCAGGTGACAGGTGCAACAGTGATGGTACAATAAGAACTGGAGGAAAGACATGCACCCTGGACATGCAAAATATGTATAAGGGATACAGAGAAGAGCATCAGCTCTTACAAGTAAAAGGTGAGAACTGAAGATCAATAGGAGCAACTTCCTAGAAGCAGCAATAGTACAAACATTTTCAAAGCCATCCGAAGCCTGCCAGAATGTGCGTGGAGGAAGCAGAAAATGTGGCTGAACTTTGTGTCCCTATTCACTGGACCTTTTCTTTATAGGAGACACTTCAGAAGAATGATCTCAGACTGAAATGTCAATAGAAATTACTTAAGAACAAATATATAAAGCAAACAGTAACAAATCGGCAGGACCTGATGGCTCTGGGTGAAGGACTCTGGCAGGGAATGGTTGCTGAGCAGGCACTGACAGCATCTATAGCATCTATCCAGTGCATGGGGCAGGTGACAAACACGACAGTTTGAAAGCATTTGCTTTGGGACACTCAAAAATAAAGAGCAGATGGAAGGAGAGGAAAAAAATAAGTTGCTAAGCCGCTGTATCGATCTGCTGCCTGCCCTTCTCCTGGCTTTTGAGTGCAGTCCTTGCATCGAAGCAGCAGAGAGCTGGGAAAGCTGGAGAGGAGGGAGGGAAGGATGAAGAGAGAGCCTCCTTCCACTCGGGAAGGAGATCAAACAGACCTCGCTTTTCGGAAAAGAGGTGGGTCCAAGGGAATATGAGGTCAGCAGCACACGACAGAAGTGGAGGTGACTAGGAGATGATGATCCTTCCACATTTGCATCCTGGACATGAAGTGAAATACTCAGTCTACTCAATCTGTGAGTCTGCATTGCTGCTACAGCAGCAGGAAGCTCTGCTTGGTGCTGGGCTTTGCTCAGCTGCCAGTCTAGTTCCCACAGGGAGCTGGAGGCCAGAATACAAACAGGCTCCAAGCAGGAGGCTCCAAGGTGGGGTTAAGAGTGACCAAATGTCACAGCCCCCATGTTACTGCCACTTGCGGGGAGCCGGGATGATCCATTCTCAAGGTGAAGCCCCTTTGGACTGGGTAGATTTTGGCCTGACTTGCCACGGACATCCCTGGGGTTGTGTGTTTATTTCCTTTCCCTTGTGGCACCTCTCTCCATGGCAGCCGTTTGCCTGGGAATCGTTGCCACAGCTCTGCTGGCTCGGGGTGGCCAAGCGTGAGTTTTCTCCAGCTCTGCTGAAGGGGAGAGCTCCTTTGTGCACAAAGGGATGGACTCTGCGCAGGCCTTTCCTTGCATCACTGATGCATTTGGCAGAAACGATTTGGGCTGCTCTGCTGCAGGCAGCTGCCTTAGAGTGGGATGGAGGCCGTCTTGGCATGACCTGTTGCAGCCCTTAGGTTCTTGGGTACTTTGGGTGTCAGATCTCCCACGGAAAGTTCACTGCAGGCAGGATAAACCTTCTGCAACGTTTGAAGGGGACCTGCACCTCCTGATGCTCTGCTCCACTGCCGCATGTCATGTGGTTAGAGCCTGTGGTCTTGTTACAGGCTTCTTGGTACCCTCGTCCTCAGCCTTCAGCATCTGATGACATCTGGGAGGCTGATCCTCCGCGAGGCCCTCGTAGACAGGAACCACAGCGTCACTGGGGTAAGTTCTCTGCAGGCAGTTGGAGAGGGGCCTTCGCTGTTTGGAAAGGTTTGGCAGGAAACCCTGCCTGAAGGGTTCCAGGTGCCTTTGGGGATAAATGGAATTCAGAGCAATGCTTTGAACCTGGGGTGGGATTTGTGTGGGCTTTTACGCCGTGGTGCACAGCCACAGGGATGGAGTGACTCTAGGAGTATCCCAAAGTGCTTGAGGGGGTCTGTGGACCCTTGGAGACCTGACTGGCTGCAGATGGAGAGAAGGAGGCCCAGTAAAATCTCGCTGGGGTTGGGTGGTAGATGTAGGACTTGATATTTCATCCGCTTCCCACACTGTGAATTTTCATCCATGGTCCTTGGTGGAGGCAGGGAGCCAATAGCTTGAGGAATGCGACAGGATGCTCCCAGGGGAGTTTTGGGTTAAGCCTCGGTGCTAACCTGAGGGTTTAATGACAGTTCCTGAGCTGCAGTCCGTGGCCGTGTGAGCGGGGCTGCCCCGTGGTCCCTGCTGTCATCCTGCCTGCCCACTGGTGCTCACTGGGCCCTTTGTGCTGATGCAAAACAAACCTGACCAAAAAAATGACCCATTTCCTGCCAGCTGAAGGCACATGAGAGCCCAACAAACACGGGCTCTGTGCCAGACCATGCACGGATGGCAGCAGCCCCGGTGCTGCGGACACCCTGAGGGAGCTGCGCCCTCATGTGCCCTTCCCATGGGCAGCCCAGCTTACCTGCAGCCACGTGTGAGGGATGTGAGACGGGGGCACAGCCACCAGCTGCACGGGCATGGCCTGCCCTTGCCACCAGCACTGCGCATGGAGGTGCCTGGGCCAGGCAGCATGTCTAGCTGGAAGTGGAGCTTTTACACAGGGATTTTCAGTCTGAGTTGCTCCTAGACAAGCGCAGCCTCCTCCTGGGAGGAGGAATGACTTCTGGGGAGATGCTGACCAAAGGGCATCCCTTCCTATTTCGCTTCCTTTCACTGTCTTTTATTTCCCTGTATGTGTAAGCTTTTAGGAGATCCAAAAGCCCAAACTTTCACCCACTAATAAGGATGCATTTCTTCTCCTGGACACAGATCTGAAACTGGAAGCAGAAGTTTTGCTTCTGACTCATTCCAAATGCACAAATAAATCCAGGTGCAATCCCCTAGGAAACTCAGGTTGCTTCAAGTGGAAACACCATAAGATCTCTGCAGCACCAGGTCCCCAAGGGAAGTGCAGAGTTGTCTCTGTGTCATGCTGGACATGTAGCCTCGGACTGCAGAAGCCTGTCTGTGCTTCTGCAACATCCCTAAGGCAGATTCTTCAGTCCCTCCCTCCCTCATTGTGCTGAGGAGGCGAGAGCTGCCCTCTGCACAGAGGTGGGCCAGCAGGAGGACACATCTGTGAAAATGTCTGTTTTCTGGCAAGACCCCTGCATATGACTCCAGAACAAATTGTCTGGCCTGGGTCTTCACCTTCACCAGTGAGATATCCTGAGATATGCTGAGCCTGGGATCCTGCCCCATCCCAGCTCTGGCTACTGACAGTGCCATCCTTGCTGTGCTGATGCCTGGCGCACTCCGTGTTTCTCCAGCCGTCCTGAGAGGAAGCTAAATCTAGTTCAGTGTCTCTTGTGACTCAGATTCTGAATGTTACTTTCTGCCACTGTGGCCTTTTAAAATAAGCTGACATGCCTGGGGATTCTTTTCTAGCTGCCTTGCACCTCCTACAAAGAGCGCACTCCCCACACCTGCATGTTAAAGCTCTCCCTGCTTTCCTAGGCACAAGGGTCCAGAGGGCTTTCAGGACCCTCTCTGTGATGTGTTTTGGATTTTGAAGTGTGAATTCAGCTTCTCTTCTGGGAGGCTGTAGGGGTGGAAATGGAGTTTGGTTAGTACCAGCCTGTTGATGGAGGCAGTCAAGGAGAGTTTGGTATAAATAGGCTCTTGGAACAGTGGCCTCCTCCCTTTGCCTTCTGTCCACCAGCATCTCACTTGTTTTTTTTCTTCCTTGCTCCCACTCCCCTTTTCTTTGACATTTATGCAGGTGTTTTGTGGTTGATGAGTTCTTATATGGTTGTGTTTTCTGTTTTAAGATCTATATTGAGCTGGATTTGCGCTACCAGCCCCCAGATGGCTCAGCTGGAACCTGGGTGGAAGATGATTTTGTCTATCAGATGAAAGACAGGTACGGAGATCTTGGGAAAAGAAAATTGTACAGCTGCTTTAGGAGGACACTTATGTCACTACCAAGGGCCAAGCAGGATTATGGCTGTGGCTGTTTCTTCAGTGAAAAGCTGTGATATGCTTGGTTTTCAGTAAAGCATCTTGTTCCTTACAGTTCAGAATTGATTATCCGCAATCCTGGATTTGAGGAGCCGGAGTAAGTAGCTCTACTCAATCTCACCAGCTAACCCTCCTGGGCAGTGGTGGGATGGAGGGGAGTGCAGAGCCACTCCTTGGGGCAGCAACATGGTGAGTGACATGGCAGGGGGCCTGGCAGGACGGATGAGGGGCAGAGAGCCAGTGATCTGGACAGGAAGGCTGCTGCGCTGGGCAGGAAGCTGGTGAAAGGCCTGGAGACCGATGAGGAAGAGGAGGAAGAGGAAGAAGATTTCTACGATGTTTCTGAGGTGGAGGTCTCGGGCATTGTCTTCAGCCCTGTGAAGAGGTAACAGTCCTGTGCTCTCCTCTCTTGCCTCTGCTTGGGCCCAGGGTGGGAAGCACCAGCTCCTGGGCTGATTTCCAGGCATCTCATAGTGCTGTGTGAAATGTCAGAAAGCTCCAATCTGATGGTCAGGTGGACAGGGAGTGTTGGGGCTTTTCTTGTTCCTGGGTCAAGGAACCATAAATTTCTGGTTTTGTAATTATTGCCCTTGGTGAAGGCTCTCTCCAGCCCATGCAGATGAAGGGACCAGCTCACCCACGTTTTTTTTCCACACAGCCGTTCCAGGCATTGCTCCAGATGGGACCCGTTTACCACCCCAACCCCACAGAGCTTCCAGGTACTGCAGTGCCAGGCACATGTCTACACAGCTGGCTCTGGCCCCACAGCCGGTCCTTGGGTGTCCTGCTGCTGGCCTGGGCTTCTCCAATTGCCACATAGCCCAGCAAGACCTTTAACATGAAGATGCCTTTTGCTTTGTGTGACCTCTCCAGGCAAGGTGTGAGATTTTTCCCGGATGAACTGCATGAGGCTCCAAAACCAGCCAGCCCAGGGCAGAATTTATATTGGGCCATAGACTTAGCTATGGATGGCCAGGAGAAGGGAATCAGCTTGATGGCCCCAGGCACCGTGGCACAACCCTGCTGCAGCACAACTGCAGAGAGCAGCAGGACACAGCTTGCCAGGCTGCCAGGGGCCTTGCCAGCGCCGCAGGGATGTCTGTGGCCACAGCTGGGGGTCACAGGGCCAGATATGGGGTTGGTGGCTGCTTTGGGGGCTTTCTCAGAGATCTCAGGAGGTTGGAATGGTGTCATGGGTCTGGCTGAGGCTCTGCCACCAGATTTATTTGAAACTGCTGTGAAGTTTGGATAAGGAGTTCAGTCCTGTCTTCTGCCTTATTCGGGGCTAGGTCTCCCAGGCTGGATATGCTGCTTCAAATCCTTCCCTGATTCTGTGAAGACATGAATTCAAATTAGAGTCTCCTGCTTTTCAGGGTTGGGTCCTACCCACCAAACAGGAAACTTTTGTGAGGGATTGTTTCTTATGATGCTTTTCTTGAAGATATTATTCTTCATTTCAGGGATCTTAGCTTTGCTAATTAGCCTGCTTTAGTGGCTAATTGCTTATATTGAGAGCAAACATGAGAACATTTATTCCAGGTCTTAGTATTCAGCTACAGGAAACGAGACAGCTGCACTCCAGTCCTGGTAGCAGTGTCCACCTGAGATTTCTCCCTTCAAAAAAGAGATTTCTATGAGATTTCTTTCTTCAGAGAGAAATACCAACAGAAGATACAGAATGTGTCTTCTCTGAGATGCTCTGTGCACTGCACCACGCGGAAGCAGTGGGTTCGCTTCCCCTTGGGATTGGGAACTGAGCGGGGACAAATATGCCAGTAGGGAAGGAGAGACTCTCTTCAAAGGTGTTGGGGGTTTAGCATTTCATCTCCTTGATGGTCTTGTCAGTGCCAAGGACTCTGCTTGGCAGAAAAAAAAAAAGGGGGTCTCAAATACCAGTTTTGTCTCTGCCCTCACCTGCCCTGAGCATCCCGCCCCGATGGGGTGAGTGTCCTCTGCCTTTTTGGCCCAGCTGTAGGGAGGCCGCAGTGGAAACTTCCCTTGTGCTGGCATTGATCACACATGCTCAAGAGGCAGCTGGAAATGAGGAGGCTGCTGAGCTGAGCGTTTTCTTCTACGTTTCCTCAGGTTGGGATTAATATCATTGAAGCACAGAAGCTAGTGGGAGTGAACATAAACCCCTTTGTGGTGGTGAAAGTTGGAGAAGAGAAAAGACAAACAGCAACACAGAAGTCCACAAACTGCCCCTTCTACAACGAGGTACATGTTGCACTCAGATGCTCCATCCTTGCTGTGTCTGTGTCCTGGATGGACAGGGGCTGTCTTTGCTGGGGATGTTCCAGAGGCAGCTGCTTTCCTGGGACGGCCATATCAGGAGCATGAGTTCAGCTCTGTCTCTTTTCTCTTTCAGTATTTTTTGTTTGAGTTCCATGAGCCGAGGGAAGTTTTGTTCCACAGGCTAATAGAGATTTCGGTAAGCACGACTCGCTGTTTGTCCTTGCTCAGGTAAGTGGTGCAGACCTCTGCTTCTGCCTGCAGGTGGTGGGAGCATTGGGAAGAGCAAGGGTACCAGTGATAAACATTCTTGCACCCTGAGGCCCCTGGCCCTTGGGGAGACCAAGTGTTACCAGCCGCGGCGCGAAGCCGCAGGGCAGCAGGGGTCAGAGCCAGTCTCTGTTCTGCGCCAGCCGCCAGACCACCCGGCCTTTCCACCTCATTGCTCGTCCGCTAGATGCAAAGCCTATGACATGTCCAACTACTGCTGATGCTGGGTCTGTTTTTAGATGCCCCCAGGGAATTGTCTTTCCTTGGCAGCATGCCTGCAGTTTCACCCCATTGAATGCAACTATTTCGGTTTCCTGAGCTTCCAGCAATTGAAGGGGAGCCCCCGGGGCATTTTGTTTGCCCATTGCCTTGCTACCTGTTGGTTTGGGGGAGATACCGTTGCCCCTTGCCCAGGAGCCTCACACTTGTATGGGGCAAAGGTGAATGACTGGTTTTGTAGGAGAAAGTCAGGGGTTGAAGAAATGCCCTTGAAGGCATACCAGGAAGAGCAACCTTCAACCTGCCCTGTCCAAAGTGCAGAGACTTTTTTGCAGAGTTTCCCCAAGACTTTTCTGCAGAGTTAAACACAGCAAGTACCTCTTCTCTCATGTGGCCTCTGATACTCTCTCCCTGTCAAAAGCTGCAGTCCTCTTCTGCTTGACAAACACCAAGTGTGGTTTGGTTATGGGAGAGAGGCTGGTTCAGGGCAGGGCATGACTCTGTGCAGGCCTGGTAGGGTGCGGGGCTAAGCAGTCCCAGTGGGAAGATGGATCCTTGGTTCATCCC
The DNA here is from genome assembly GCA_013389825.1 of Crypturellus undulatus. Taxonomy (NCBI): domain Eukaryota; kingdom Metazoa; phylum Chordata; class Aves; order Tinamiformes; family Tinamidae; genus Crypturellus; species Crypturellus undulatus. The sequence goes on along the minus strand of VWPW01005352.1, from coordinate 210,647 downwards.
ATGGATGTTTGGTTTATCTGGGTCTAGGAGAGTAAGCTGCATGGCAATAACTTGCTGTGGCCTGGTGTTTTCCATGGCTATGGGTGGGTGGGCTTTGTGGGAACACTTGAGCTGGGTTGGGGCTCAAGCAAGATTAGGGTTTGGTCCCATGCTAGTTCAAATGGGTCAATGTGCAGAGGAACTTGCAGCTGCTGTTGGAGCTGTGTGTTGGACCAGGCATTTCTTAGCAGTCCTGCCCTCCTTAAGGATGTGCCTGAACCTGTTGCCTGGCAGCCCGTGTCTCTTGGTGCTCAGGGGGATTTGTGCTGTCTGCAGGTCTTTCACTCAAAGAAGATACCGTTCCTGGGAACATGCCTAGGGACATTCAAAATGGATGTTGTGACTGTGTACAACCAGCCAGGTATGACCGGTGGCATTGAACACCTGCTCCCCACCCCTGGGTTCCTCTGAAGCCAATATTTCCTCCAAACTTTGCTGGGTCTGTGAAGGACCTCTCTTGAAAGGCCTTGGTTTGCATGAGGTTTAGCACTTCTTCTCCTTGTTCCCTGGGCCTGCACATTCAGGGAGAGGGTTGGGGCAATGTTTGTGCAAGTATAGCTGGGGCGTTAAATGATAAGCTGGGCCTTTGTGCTGGGAATTCCTTGCCTTCCCTGTCAGATCACAGGTTTTTCCAGAAGTGGGCTGTTATCAGTGACCCCACGGACACCCGGGCAGGCGTAAAAGGCTTTGTGAAGTGCAACATCTCCGTCACCGCACGCGGGGATGTTGTGGGCTCCCTTCCCACCTCCTCTGGCAGCCGGGATGAGGACATTGAAAGGTGAGTGCAGTGGAGCCCTCTATGGACATGGGGAAAATGGTCATCTTTCTCCTCACTCTACCTTTTTTGCCCTATTTTTGTCCTCTCTGATGGGGAAAGACCAGACGTTCTAATTGGCAGGATCCAAACCTCTTGCCAACTGGGGTGTTTCATTTCTCAGCATCAAGTTTCCTGTACCCCACCAACCAGCCAGAACTTCTTTTTGTCTTTCAGGAACCTGCTGCTGCCTAAGAGAGTCCCTGCAGAGCGACCCTGGGCCAGGGTCTGCATCAAGCTCTACCGTGCTGAAGGCCTGCCCAGCATGAGTGCAGGCATCATGGGCGGTTTCTCCAAGATCATAGGGGAGAAAAAAGTCTTTATTGACCCATATGTGCAGGTCTCATTTTGTGGTCAGCAGGTGAGTTTGCCGGGGGCTGCATAGCGCCTGGCCCATCCTCCCTTGACTGTGTGTGTGCGATGTGCACCGAGCTGATGCTGTTGGGAGCCCCTGTTGGATGCAGCAGTCCCACTGGAGACAGGCTGGAAAACCCTGAGCCACGTGTTTGGGAGTATCCTGAGCTGTGTGGCCTTGGATAACCAGTGTCTGGATGAGAAGCTATTAATGGGCCTCTGCAGGGAGCTGCACCTGGAATAGACTAGCCCTGTGTGCAGCCACCAGCACCGCTACAGCTTCCCTTGATGAAGCACATAGAGCAATAGCTGGGAACATGAGCAGGGACCCTGTCACCTCCAGAGCCTGCCCAGCACCGTCCACAGGCAGCGCAGGGACATGTGTCATTCCCAGGGGGGCTCTGAGGGTCGTTTGCTCCTGCCGCTGGTTGGGGCTGTGCAATTTTCACACCTCCTCTTTCCCAGGGGGAAACATCAGTGGAGGGCAGCACCACTGAGCCCGAATGGAACGAACAGATCAGCTTCATCGAGATGTTCCCGCCTCTTGCCAAGAAGATAAAAGTCCAGATTTTGGATGATGCCAACGTTGGTGATGTGGCCCTTGCCACGCATTACATTGACTTGCATCAGATCTCGGATCCAGGCAGGAATGGTGAGAGCTGGGCAGGGCTGTTTCCCTAGGGCAGGGCAGCATAGTTGGTCCTGTGCTGTGCACCCTCTGTTTAGACCATATTGGTCTCCTGGAGGTGGAAAATGGGAGCATGTCTGGCCAGAGCATGGTCACCTTTGTTTGTCCTGGGTTATCTTGGGGAAAAGGCTCTTTTTGCAGTAGCACCCTGTGGTGAAATTAGACCCTGTCCCTGTCCCTGCAGGCTTTAACCCCACGTTTGGCCCCGCCTGGGTGAACCTATATGGCTCCCCTCAGAACTCGGCTCTACGGGACATCCACAAGGACCTCAACGAGGGTATGGGTGAAGGGATCTTCTATCGTGGGCGCATCCTCATGGCCATCACGGTGGAGATCTTCAGCAGCCCCAGCGTGGCAGAGGGGAGGCTTGCGGACAAGACAAAGGGTGCCCTAAGCAAGCTGAAACTGAAGAAGAAAAGTAAAAAATCCAAGGAGAAAGTCAAAGAGCTGATCCAGCTTCAGGGAGAGGAGGAGACTGGGGGCTCTCAGGATGCTGAGCAGCCTGGGGAGGTCACTGTGGAGGTAGAGGAGCTCCATCCGCTCCCCGAGGTGAGTCCTCTGCAATGACATGGTCAGACCCGTGCCTGCCTGTAGCACATGCAGGCCTCACGCTGCAGATGCACTGTGATCACTCACCAGTGTGCCAGAACAAACCCTGCCTGCCCATTGATGCCCATCCAGGGCTCTGGGAGCTTCTGCAAGGCCCTGCCCACATGTGCGGCCCCAAAACTGCATCCCCAAGCAAACCTGAAGCATCTCCACATAAGGAATCTTCGTGCTGCAAGAAAAGTTGCTTGTGTGGGTGCAATTCCCAGGACACAGCCTTTGAGCATGCACTTTTCCTCCCCTGCAGCCAGTGGGCTGTTAGCTCACTCTGGGTCTCCACCAGGCTCAGGAAAGGCAGGTGAGCGAGAGCTGAGTGGTACTGTCACCATCCCTTAGTATCAGCCTCCCAAATCTCTGGGAAAGCCCCGCTGCAGGCCCTGGCCATGCTGAGCACAGCAGTAGTGACCCTGTCTGTGTCCACCAACCATGCCCCAGTGCTCTCGGAAGCCCTGCTGAGACAGTGCTTTGCCCTGGTGCTGGGGCTGTTGTGCTAATCTCTGTCTCCTTGCTCAGAACGCATTGGGAAGGAAGGAGGAATTCCTCCTCTTTGCTGCCTTTTTTGAAGCCACGATGATGGACTTCTCTCTCCGCTCCAAGCTTGTCAGCTTTGAGGTCTCCATAGGTGCGTAATCCCCAGCACTCTGTGTTCAGGAAAACACAGGGAATCTCCCTAAGCCAGCCTAGGTCAGCACTGCAGAAGCTGTGAGCCCCTGCATAACTTGTGCGTTAGAAACAGCAGTCCGGGAAGGAGGTGGGATGAGGCCTGGGAGTGACTGTAGGGTTCTAATTAACTTAAGAGTCTGGCTGTTTCTTCTGGAATTGAAGATTTGCAGTATTTGTATGAAGTGCTTGTCTGGGAGGCTGGTCAAGGCTCTCCTGAGGCATGATGGTGAGGAGCACTAGAAGCGTTTCGGAACAAGAGAAGGAAACAAAGGAGAGGAAGACGAGATCCAGGCGGTGGGCACGTGGTGCTGAGGAGCTGTGACAGTGGCAGGAGAGCAGGTTCCAGACCCCAGCTGTTGAGCTGCAGGGAAGATGCTTGAAGCAGAGCAATCTCCCTGAGTGCCTGCTGCTGACCCCAGTGCAAGGCAGGTTGATGGGCACTCCATGGAGCTGGTGGAACTCTCAGACCTCTAGAAGAACCTTTCTGTGATTCCATTTCTCCCTCTAAGACTTGTTGATTGTTCATGTGATGCTATATTTGTTTGAGGGGGCAAAGCTGCAGTTTCTGTTCCCACATGCTTCACTTGGCAATCACTTGCATTCTGATTTTGCAAGCTGTAGCAAGCTCGCTGCTAGCTGTTTAACACTGATTTTGTTCACCTGTTCATTGCTTAATGCTTATCTTCAAGGAAATTATGGCAAAGCAGAAGAGGTTGCGACTAAAGTACCTAGAAAAGCGGGGAAGAGAGAAAGGAGAGAAGAAAAACAGTCATTGCTGGACCACAGTTCGGACAGTGAACTGGATGTTGAAGTCCTTGCCCCAACTTCAGCAGCACGGAACAAATCGGTGACAATAAGCCAGAGACCAGAGCCTGTGGAGTATGATAGGTGGGTCTTCTTCATCTTCCTCTCTTGCATGGCTTGGTCCTGAAGGCTTCCCAGCCTTGTTGCTGCAGATGTTATAAGTAGGCTTCTCAGTAATCCATGTGCTCTGTAGGTGTTTCTCCTCTCTACAACCCTGCAGCTTGGCAAGGCCTAGCTGGCTGCCGTTGCCCATTAGCCCTCTGGGCCATATGGTGTCTGCATTGTGTCTGCAGGTGGCCAAGGGCAGGGTCCTGGGTCTCCACTGATGGTAGAAGTTCCTTTCCTGATTAACAGTCTGCATCCCAGGGGCTCAGTACCAGCGAGGTGGAAGGATGGGAGTGCTCTGGTGCCTGTTGTCCCACCTTTGGCAGGAGAGACACGTGTGCGAGTTCTTCCCATGTGATGTTTGTTTTGGAAATGCTGCTTGTCTTGTCCTTTGGCACTGGTAATATCTTGATGATTGTGTTGTGAGCCCTCAGCTGTGCCTATTCCAACTGCTCTGTGCCAAGCAGCAAGGAACCGTGGCAGCATCCACACTATGACCAGCCTCGTTCATCTGGGTTCTTGCTGCTCCATCTGCTAGCAACACTGTGTGCTACCTTGGGGAGGCAAAAGCCATATCCATCATCTTGAAACCATGTCCATGATGCAGGGTCTGGAACAGCAGAGAGGACAGAGCCAAACTGTTGCTCTCTATGATGGGCGTGCGCGTTCTGCACTGGGACATGGCACGTGCTAAAACAGCTGTGCCGCTCACAAACAGCAGCCGTAACCTTCCCTGCTCCTACCCTTAGGTCCTACAGTTGCCTGCCCATGGCACATGAGAAACCCTGCACGTATGTGTGGAGCTACTGGGAGGATCACACGTGGAGACTCTGCAATTCCAACTGGATTGTCAAGCTGGCGGAGCGCCTGGTAGCGTTTGCGGGGTGCGGGGTGGCTCTCTGGGACGCAGTGCCAGCCACTGTGCTGGCTTGTCTTGCAGCATGCATGGTTGCTCTGTGAGATGCTGGCTGAGGCATCCTTGTCTTTGACATGTTTCACTCTCACCCTGCAGCCAGGTGCAAGCTCTCTGAAACCTGCGCTTTCCCCACAGGAGCAGGGGCTAGATGATGTGGAGAAGCTGATGAGAAGACCAAAGGCTAAAGCAGAAGAAAGACTGCGAGAGGTGCTGGAGGAATTTGTAGCTGGGTGCAGGTTAGCACATTCCTGCTTTCCTAAGACTTCTTATTCTGAGTTTAGGAGGTTGTATCATGTCCTGCCAGGGCTGCGCACAGCCTGCCCTCTTGTCCTCTTGAAGAGGATGAGCAGGAGGAAACCAAGACACCTTAGGGAAAGGACTCTGATTCTCTGCAAGCTCAGATGGGAGATGGCGGCCCTGAGAAGCATGGTGGGAACAGAAGGCAGACTCATGATGTTCCTGAACTGGGTGTTCTCCCAAGTATTAAGACTTTTTCTTCACTTTCTTAAATCACTTAGGCAAGAGAGGAAACTGAGACTGTTCTTTCACTCGCCATGACTGCCTGGTCATAGAGCTGTGCCGTTTGCAGGGTGCAGAGCCTGAGCTACTTTTCTCATTACAGGCATTATTCCCTCAATGCAGAGAAAAAAAACATGACACATCCAAACAACCTTGACAGATGTCGGACAAAATATATCATGCGCAACATTGTAAGCTGTGGAATGTGGTGGTGGTGATGGGGGAAATGGGGCTGGAGGATGAGCTAGGACTGATGGTAAGAGGGAAACTTGGAGCTAAGACCCACAGTGTCAATCATAGGGTTTTACTGTAGTATTTCCCACCCCTCTTCGGAGTAATATAGCTTTCCCCACAAGTATCCAGGCACTATCTTCTGAAAAAATTATTCCTTATATGCCTCTCTGCTCCAAATGACTTGGAAGTTTATGGGCTTCCATTAGTGACTGGTATCAGCAGAGACAGAGGTCAGTGGAGTCCCCAGTTCTCGGCACCCTTCACTAAATCTTCATTCTGGATCCATAAAGGTTCATTCTCAGAGCTAGCAAGTGAGCCATGACGGAGGTCAGGGCCTGATGGAGCAGGATGGACATGGTCAGTGTATGGACACCTCCCAGGGCAGCTCCATGAGGCACGTGTGGCTGGCATGGGTTAAGACCAGGCAAATGTTGTCTATGCTCTCCGTTCAGATCCTATATGCGAAGCAGGGGCTCCGCGTCAGGAGGCGACTGACTCGAGCCAACGTCAAGGAGAAGGTTAAGGAGATGAGGAGAATCCTGGCAAAGCTACGTTTCTTGGCTAAAGAGGTACAGCTGCTCCTGGGGTGAACTTTATTCAGTGTATATACATATGTGTGTGTGTTTGTGTGTATATAGACATACATTAAAAAAAAAAAAAGCTACTGCTTCCACCTGTGTGTCTGCTTCATTGCAAGTCCCACTTTGAATTCAAGCTGCAGCTTTATGTTAGGCACTCACACTAACACAATTTACACAATTAATGCCTTTCCTTAATTTGGGTAAGCAGTGGGGCTCCTGTCAAAGGTGTGGGGGAAAGTATCACTACTCCACTTCTCAACAGGGCTGTCACTCTACCTGGTGGGATGGGAGTGGGTGCATCCTGCTGGTGTTTATAATGAAAAACAAGGCATATTACAAATTTCCAAGCAACATGTGGTCAGGAGCTACTGCAGAGCCATACTGCAGAGCTAATATGCCAGAAGCACATGTCCAGTGTTAGGCCCCATCATTTGCATCATTGTTCTCTGAGCAGTGGGGAGGCTTTTGCTGCGAGTGTCAGGGGAGAGAGGACTGGCTACGTGTTCTTCCTCTGCTGCAAAGCTTTCCCTTTCCTCCTCTCCAGCCCCAGTGTACCCTCCCTGATGTTCTCGTCTGGATGCTCAGCAATAACAAGCGTGTAGCGTATGCAAGAATTCCTGCACAGAACGTGCTCTACTCTGTTGTCGAGGAGGAGAAAGGCAAGGACTGTGCAAAGATCCAAACTGTCTTTTTGAAGGTAGAGTTTGTAACAAAATAGTGTGTTCCGGTTTGCTTCATGCTGCTTCTCTCCACCCACTTCCAGCCTTCCTTCCTGACGCTTGCAAGGAAACACAGCTCCTGGGCTACCATTGTCCTCTGCCAGTGCACTTCTGCCTCTTGTGCTCTGCATGTGGTTGCTGGCTGGTGGTAATGGTCTTGGTTTGAACAGGGTTTTGCTAGGTTGGGAAATCTGCTTAACCTCCTGTGCTCACAGGTCCCTGGCTCACACAATGGTGAGATCTTTGCCAAGCTGGAAATCTACATGTGGCTAGGGGTAACTAAATATGCAAAGAACTGCACAGCAGAGTTGCCCGAGGAGTTCAAGCATCTCTCGGAGAATGGACAGGAGATGGCCCAGCTCTCAGCATACGTTCCTCCCAGCCGGCTCAGCAGGGATGGTGAGTGCAGACTCCAGTGATTCCATTTGCTTGCATGCAAGCAGGAGAGCAGAGAGGTGAGAGATCATGCCCCAAGTGACCTATTGATCATTTCCATGTCACCTCCAAGGCATGACTGGGACAGGTGGATCCATTTTACTCTGGTGAGGATGCTTTGCCAAGCTCAGAGCTGGAGCAGCAGGCAGGAGGGCAGCTTTGTGTGCACTGTACTGCCCAATGGAGCATGCTGGGTGTGCTGCACAACCTGCCACGGGCATAAGGTCTGACCCAAACTCCATGGCATTTGCTGAGATGTGTTGGTGCTCCCCAACGGCAGATGCTCACAGCAGGTCACCACACAGTTCACATGTCATGTGAACTTCCTGAGGAAGTCTGGGGAACCTGCTAATCTTGTCTTGCTTTGCCAAAACATTTGAGGCGTGCTGGTATGAGAACTGCAGCGATTATCTCTAGAAGTGGCGTCCATTTCTTGGAAGTTGTGCCTGCTGTCACCTGACTGGGTGATGCTTTTATTTATTCATTTTCTAGATGAAGGCAGGTCAGGCAATGTGGATCTCTCTCCTCTTTTTCTTAACAGACTTCAACTACTTCCAGCTTCGAGCCCATCTGTATCAGGCTAGAGGGATTCTCCCTGCAGATGACAATGGCCTTTCAGATCCATTTGCAAGAGTGGTATTTTCAACTCATTGCCAGACCACCAGGGTGAGACCCCTTAACAGTCCTTAGAGGCAAATTACCATGTCCTCACTGCCATGTAGAAAACCAGTGCTGTGGCAGTCCTCTGGGAAAGTTCATATCTCCAGATACAGAGGTATCTGTGTGCTCTGAGGCAGTCCTCTGGGAAGGTTCATATCTCCAGATACAGAGGTATCTGTGTGCTCTGAGCAGTGTAACTACACTCAAGAAGTATTTGACAAAACATATATATCGTTAAACATGGTCTCAAAGGTTGATTGGCATGTTCCACGGGAACTTAAGGAAGAACTTCTTGACAGTGAGGGTGACAGAGCACTGGAACAGGCTGCCCAGAGAGGTTGTGGAGTCTCCTTCTCTGGAGATCTTCAAGACCCGCTTGGATGCAGTCCTGTGCCACGTGATCTAAGTGGCCCTGCGTGTGCAGGGGGGTTGGACTAGATGACCTCTAGAGGTCCCTTCCAACTTTAGACATTCTATGATTCTATGTGCTAGTCACCCCTAAGTGTTCCAATCATGCTCTTGCCATCTCCCCTTCTGCCAGACACTGGCTGTGTGTGGCTGATGAGGAAGGATCTGCTCGAGCTTTCCTCACTGTCTTTACAAAGCAAACTGGTTTGGGTTCTGCTGGCTGTGGAACCTCAGGCCTGCTATCTCTATTTGCAGATTTTGGAGGAGACACTGAGCCCAATGTGGAATGAGCTACTTTTGTTTGACCAGCTCATTATTGATGGGAAAAGAGAGGAGTTGAAAACAGAGACTCCTATTGTTATAGTCAATCTCTTCAACCACAATAAATTTGTAAGTATGGCCATGCCTCTATCCTGCTTCTGTTTCTAGGACAGGGAAGGCAGAGGAGCTGTGTATGGATTCAGTGAGCAGGAACTCAGAGCCACACAGAGCCCTATGTCTTAGCCAGAGCACTGCTCAGTGGTTAATCTTGAAGACCATAGTTGAGGTTGAGAGTTTTTGCAGACTTTTGCTATGAGCTTGAGGTGAAGGTGTCAGGGTGCAAAATGAGTCAAGGCCTGGCTAGAGCTGAGTGAGTCTCGGGTCCCACCCTGGAGAAGCACTGCCCCTTTCTTGCAGGGGTGTCTCTCTTGGCTGTATGACCAATTTCCTTGGCAGGCTTATGTCAAAAAGGGCTCATAGCCAGTGGGAGATGGAGTAGTTCTTGGAGCTGCTCTTTTACCTCCACTCCCCCCAGGTGTCATCTCCTGTCTCTCCTCAGTCCACCCCATTGCCTTCAACAGGCATTTTGAAGTCACACTCATCTCCAGGAGTTTATTATCATCAGGAGAATGGCATGACTCACGCTGAACTCTCCTGTGTAGCTCAGTAGCTTTATTGGGTCCAGCCTGGGCTCACTGTGCAAGTCAGACAGTGAAATACAGGAGTGAGTTCAGTGAAGACCACTGAGACAATCAGGGGCTTGAGCACTGGGTGCACAAGGAGAGGCTGAGGGAGCTGAGTCTGTTCAGCCTGGGGAAGAGGAGGGAAAAGGGACATCTTTTTGCTGTCTGCAACTGCCTGATGGGAAAGTATAGAGAAGAAAAAGTCAGACTTCTCTTGGATGTACACAGGGACAGGATGACAGGCAATGGGCACAAACTGGAACAATCAAAAAAAAAAGCTCGATATAAGAAAATAATGATTTTTCACCCTGAGGGTGATCAGACTCCAGGCCAGGGGCCCAGAGGGGTTGTGGGCATCCTTGAAGACATTCAGACTTTGACTAAAAGTGACCCTGAACAACCTGGTCTAGCTCTGAAGTTCTCCGGTGCTTGGTTTCAGCCCTCTTGCCCTGTTCTGCACAGAGATGATTGTGAGTTAAGAGTTGCTCCTGCAGTCATGTCCCATCTGCTCCTGGCTCTGGTTGGAGCAAAGACAATCAAAGCAGAGGACTGCAAGGGTGAAAGAGAGGTCTTCTGCTGCCCTGGGCAGCTGGAACGAGCTGTTGTCATTTTTTTTCTGATGTGATGATATAATGCAGGGATGCTTTGACCTTCTCTCTCCTTTCTGGCAGGGCTCCCCTGAGTTCCTTGGCCAGGCATTTGCCATCCCTCAGGTGAAGCTGCTTGATGAGCCATACAGCAAACCTGCCCTGCAGTTCTTCGATTTCTACAAAGGAACCAGAGCAGCAGGGGAGCTCATTGCCACTTTTGAGTTGATCGAATTGGATTACAGTGGCTATTTGGAGGTAACAGTCTTCTAGGAAGTTACATATTGTTGCTAGCTCCCTGGGAGAGCTATTCAAGGTGAGGAGCTGGTTACATGAGGCCTAGTGGAAGAATCTCTGTTGAAAGCCACATCTGGCTTTCACTTGAAAGGAGAATGCAGAGGCAGAGCCTTGGGCACCAGGGGAGAGGAGAGGAGGACACAGCATGGAGTAGAAACAGTTTTCATGGCTTTGTGTGTCCTGGCTCCATCTGTTCAGCCAGCAGTGCCTGACGACGTGGAGCCCAAGGAACCTGGCTTCCTGGGAGACCCCCGTGCTGGACGGTTCATCATCCCTGAGGGCATCCGCCCAGTGCTGAAGGAGTTTCGCATAGAGGTGGGCCACTTTCTGCCAGGCCAACTCTCAGTTGGGCTGCCCCAAGCATAGACCACGACCTGACCTGTGCAGACAGCAGGGCTTGGGGAGGGAGCTGGGGGCTTGGAACTCAAACGTACCTCTGAGGTCTGAGCAGATGCCAGATATGGAGGGTGCTTGACATGAGCATTTCTAGTGCCAGAATTCATATGGCTATCCCACAGCATGAGCTTGGATTCTGGGTGGCCATGTCACCATGAGGTGCAGCTTTGTGCCTCTCTGGGAATCCATGTCCAGGGAGCCAGATGGGTTGGCAGCAGGCTGGACGAATCTGGTATCATGGCACTGCTGGGCAGGAGTGCAGACCATGTAGTTTGGCCCATGTGGAGTGGCTGAGCAGCTTTGTGTGCTTCAGATCCTGTTCTGGGGCCTGCGAGACCTGAAGCGAGTGAACTTGTTCGAGGTAGATCAGCCTCAGGTGGTCATTGAATGTGCTGGCAAAAAAGTGGAGTCGGAAGTTATCACTGCCTACAAAGAGAACCCCAACTTCACTGAGCTGGTCAAGTACATGGACGTGGTGAGTGAGAATGGGGCTGGTTGACCCTCTGCACAGTCTGTGCAGGACAAGGGTACTGAAGGGAGCTGTCTGCAGGTCTGCTCTCTCCTGGTGGCTTCCTTCTCTCAGGGCCAGAAGGTTCAGCTGTAGATCAAAGCCTTTGTGAAACTGTCCATTGAGAGCTGCCTTAGCTTTGGTCCTTCACCAGTGACATGCTGGTTTTAGAGAAGGGCTGTGAAGCGCTGTGAGACCTCCCAGCTGCAGCATGGCCACGGTGAGTATCGGCCTCGTTCCCACAAACCCTCCATGTGGTTCTTCTGCAGGAGCTCCCAGAGCAGGTCTACCTTCACCCTCCCCTCAGCATCTTCGTAGTGGAAAAGCGGGCTTTCGGGCGCACTGTGCTAGTGGGGACCCACATTGTGTCCAATGTGATGAAATTCTCTCCCAGAGAGCTCGAGGAGGAGCTGGAAGATGAACCCAAAGGTAAACTGCTTTGTGGAAAAGCTCTCATGTTTAGGGCAAGGATTAAAGACCTTGGCTGAGAGATGTAAGATACCCAGCAAAAGCAAAGCATGTGTCAGGAGCAGGATTAGAGGTAGGTTGTGCTCTTCACTGTGAAAAAGTCTACAGTATTTTTTGGAAGTGTCTGAAGTCAAGTAGTGGAATTCAAGGTAAATTGGTGTCTCTCTTTAGGGCTTGGGGTGGCATGACTTTTTTTTCTCCGACTTTTTACCTTATCATTTGCCTCCCCATCACATGGACACTACTCCAGCTCATTGCCATGACATTTTCTCATGATCTTTTTCCTATGCACTATTTGTCTCACATATGCAGGAACCAGAGAAGGGGGCACAGCTCATGGAGATGTCTCAGACTAGCAAGTCATTTAGCTGGGACTTAAGTATTAGACATAAACATCCCACAGGGTTAAGATATTGTCTAGATGCACAGATGTTTAGACCAAGAAAGACTATTGTGATCATCTATTTCTACCTTCTGTGTAACCAGATTAGAGAGCAGCCCGCAGTGATACCTCCATCAAGCTTTAAAGAGTGTGAACTGGTCCGCTAGGGTTGAAGGTTTTTAGTTCTCTCACACAGCTGGTCAAAGACTGTTGAGTAATGGAGTCTATTAACAGGTCCAGGGTAGTAACAGCTAGAGCCCCCGCTCCGAGAGCATGTAAATAAGCATGGTATTTGTGGTGATTTCTGAATGCAGAAGTTATAGCTCATAAATCAAAGTTCTTGGAAGCTAACAACAGAAATACAGATGGCAATGGTTACATCTCAGCACTGCACTTATCTTTTAGCATACTCTGTTAACAGAAGCTGTGAAAGTAACTGCACTGTAGTGGGGTAGGAGAGAAGATTTTCATTCATGTGGATTAATAGCTGGTCTAAGGATAAGAAGCAGTGGGCAGAAATAAATATATGAGGATGTGAAACTCTTGCTCTTTATTTCAGCTCAGAAAGTCTCGTCCCGGGCACTGCCCTCTCAGGCTGTGATAAATATTGGCCTGGCAGCTGGTGACCCAGGTCCCAGCACTCTCCCCCTGAGTCTTATGAAGGTGAGTGATGTGTTGGGTCTACCAAATTTTGAAGTTTAGAAACCCAAACCAAAGTTTAACAAATAGAAAATAATGTTCAGAAGTTCAAAACTAAGTTTGAGAACTATTTTTTTTTCTCTGGACCCAAATACTTCTCTTTTCCTGCCTCATGGAAGGGCTTCACGTCTACTTTTTCTGCTCCTTACTATTGCTGTGTTGCTTTCTGCAGTGAATGCTGCTTCTTTGTGAGCAAAGCTCAAACCCAGGGCTACAAGTAGCTTTGTATCTCCTGTGGTGTGACCAAAAGCTGAGCCTCTGGTGGGAGTTCTCAAGCAATAGTGCAGTCATTAGCATGTGGAGTGTGAGCGTCCTGTATATTTGTTTCCTCACTCTGAGCCCTTTGCTCTGTTCTTTTAAGGCCCCTTTGAAGAAAATTCCTATCAATAAGCTTATAAAGAAAAATAGTGAATATGAAGAGGAAAAACCAGAGTTGGAAGAACTGGACTGGTGGTCCAAATACTATGAGTCCTTAAAGGAGCTCAATAACCAGGTAATCTCTTTTGAGAGCTGTCAACATAAGGGAAAAATGACCACACTGTCTTGAAGAAGATGTTTTCAAAACCACTAATTGCTACTTGAGTCTTTTTGAGTCTGCAAGATGACATGGGCTTTTATGTATCAAACATACTTAAGGTAGTCAGCTGTCAGTCATGCAACAAATGGACTGATTTCAGCGAGCAATGGGTGCTGAAACATCTTTAAGGATAGGAGTTTGAGTGGTTTTGAAAATGAGACTGGACTCTTGAATTGCTTAGGCACGCCTGAAAACATGTGTTGATTTTAGCTGCATTGCAGGGCTCAGTGCTGGTTACTGTCTGTCCTGACCATCTTCTGAGCATGGGCCATGGGAGTGTAATGTAGCCTGCAGTGCAGGTCTACCACAAATCTCAAATCCTTGCTTGCCTTCTGCCCATGTGGATCTCAACTAAAAATCCAGCAAAATGTGCTCAGGAGATAAAAATGGTGTGTAATCCAGGTGTGTCATTAAGGCACTCATTGGATGCTCTCCAGAATAATACTAATGTTCATTGTTCTTGGGATAGATATTAATGAATCTGCCACAAGAAAAACTTTGCAAGAGTTGTGTACTTGGAAAGAGAAGTCTTTGCTCTCTGAGATGTTGGGGGTGTTTGTGTGTTTCAGATGCGCAGTGATGAGGAAGATGCAGAAAATGATGACCTTAATGATGCAGGTGAGCTCTCTGGCACTGCCTGGCTCTTCTGTGCTCCTGGGAGCTGAGAATAACAAAAGCTTTATATAGTCCTAGATGGTGCTGCTCTTATGGAAATGGTGACTGAGCAGGATATTTCCCAATCTCCTTTTGCCATTTTCAGATGGAGGAAATTTAAATGCAGCCTCCATTGACATAGAAGCAGAAGAGGAGGCAGTAGTTGAAGCTGAACCAGCTCGACCCAAGAGGAAACTCATTGCCACACTTCAGGTGTGTTTGAGGTGACAGATCAACCCTATCCTTCTAATCTTGTCCTCCTCATGTTCCTGCACTAAGGGTTGTACTAGGATGGAGACCCGACCCAGCATTATGCCCTGAGCCCCATCCTTGCCAGACTCTGACACAGCTCATGGGACCTTGGAGCAAAGACTTGTATCAGAAGGACTTGTGATTAAAGAGCTGGGGTGTGTGTACACATCTGGGAGTGGACATGGAATGAGGAAAACCCATAATATTATGCACTGAATAATACTGGGGCAAGACAGGACCAGGTGAAACGGCTGAAGCAGCCAGCAGATGGTCTACTTGAGTCTCCTTTTAAAATGGCAGGAAAAGGCCACAGATGACTTTCTCTTTGTTTCAGATCTACAACTCTGAGCTGGAAAATGAATTTGATAATTTTGAAGACTGGCTCTGCATCTTTCCCCTTCATCGTGGCAGAACAAATGAGGATGAAGATGGGAATGAGGATGAACATTTTGTGGGGAAGTACAAGGTATTATATCATTTGAATGGTATTTCTACTACACATGAAAGAAAATATTTAGAGCAGCCTGTATCTGAGCATTCAGACACCAGCAAAGCCTCGGGAAAGGGCAGGTGTGACAAGGTGATGTGAAGGCGTGGTGAGATATTACCAGGGTATTGCTGAGTTGTGTGCTGAGATCCTTAGTGAATAATGCACTTGATTTAAATTTTTCTGCTTTCACAAAGCATCAAGGGGCTCTTGTCCTAGTGGGATTCCTGAGTAGATTCAGTACTCAAATAAGTGTTAGTAAGCTTCATTGGCTTTAAAATTAGTAAATCTTTTCTACAAGAAGCATCATTCTCCCACCTAAGAGTTTTTGAAGACCCTAAAATACAAATACAGAATTTGAGTTAAGAAGGTCCTTAAAAAAACTGCCTTTGGCAATCCAGACATGTGCTTAGAGATGCTGAGTTCTTCTGGTGGTCTGATATCAGTGCTCTGATAGCTTGCAGGATAACTTGCCAGTAGTGAATACTTAGCCCATGTGGGCCTTGGGCTCCTTGATGGATCCCCTTTGGATAGAGATGTCCCCATGAGCACAGGAGACCTGTGCGGTTCATGTGGTGCAATGGATCTGATTTCTCAATATGAGAAGTGAGGCTGCTCGCAGTGGCTCCAGCCCGTCTAAGATGTTCTCTTCTGTATTTTGTTGTTACCCACAGTATCTTTTCTGCAGGGCTCCTTCCATGTCTACCCTACTGAGGAAGCTGGCAAAGAGCACAGAATCTCCCAGGGCATTCCAAGGAACAGACCCATCAAAGTTCTCGTTAGAGTTTATATTGTTAAGGTAACTGTCTTGTGGTAGTGGCAGTAATACTTGGAAGTCTGTCCTTACCTAAGACTCTCCTGCCATTTTTCACTTGGATAAAGTGACCAGTGGCCCTTGTGAAAGGCTTGACTGAGCTATGGCAAGGGCTGGCATCCATGTCTTGACCATGGAAAGAAATTGAGAGTTCGCCAGGTGTTGTAACTTCAGGGCTTGCTGAAACTTCAGGCAAAGCGCTTCTCAGCTTCTCTCTTCTGCCTTGAGATAGTGAACTGGGAAGCAAGCAGACAGGACAACAACTGGAAACTAGAAACTGGCTTATTGACTGGGGATTTGCAACAAATGTCTAATCCCCTACTAGGACAGCTGTTGGCCAGACACCGGCCTTGGGGGGTCTCAGGCCTGTGCAGCGTGGCACATTGCTCTCTGCAGACATTGCAGAACCTCTTGTGTATTCCAGGCTACAAACCTGTCTCCAGCAGACCCCAATGGCAAGGCAGACCCTTACGTGGTGGTGACGGTGGGGCAAGAGCACAAGGACACAAAGGAGCGATACATCCCAAAGCAGCTCAATCCTGTATTTGGCGAGTATGTAGGAGGTTTTCCTTTAGTGAGTTGAATGAGAATACAAAACTAGGGCTCACTTTGTGGCCCCTCATGTGGCATCTTCAATGCTTTCCTTTTTCTGGAGAATCCTGTCCTGTAATACACAGATCATAAGGATGTCTCCAGTGTCTGGCTGTCATAGGAGCCGTAAGTGTTTGGGTTAAGAGGGAAGCAATTTCAAGGGCTTGATTTACCAAAGCAAGAAGCCAAGTAGTAATAGAGCTTTGGAGAACTCTTTCTCTAGCCCCAGGATCTCTATGCAAGAGCAGATGCTTCTGAATTAATTAATTAAATAAATAAATAAAAACAACAACAACAACAAAAAAAACCACACACAAACTCTTAGTTTGAATAGACACCCTGAGAAATTCAT
This sequence comes from Crypturellus undulatus, assembly GCA_013389825.1. Taxonomy (NCBI): domain Eukaryota; kingdom Metazoa; phylum Chordata; class Aves; order Tinamiformes; family Tinamidae; genus Crypturellus; species Crypturellus undulatus. The sequence goes on along the minus strand of VWPW01005352.1, from coordinate 194,094 downwards.
ACCCTGAACTTATGGAAAGGCAAGCTCTGACAGAGTCCCTTGAGTCAGGATACAGTTCTTAAATGTGTAAAATGATCAAAACAGAGCATGTGGTTCATTTCTTTCTTCTTGGCTAGTCACATTGTTCCCCATCTCCTTATGTCCAGAGTTGTGGAGCTGACGGTCTCCTTTCCCATGGAATCAGAACTCACTGTGTCAGTATTTGACCATGATCTAGTTGGATCAGATGATTTGATTGGGGAGACCAAGATTGATTTGGAGAACCGATTCTACAGCAAGCACAGGGCCAACTGTGGCGTGGCTTCGCAGTATGACATGTACGTATCACAATGACTTGCTAGTGCCATGAACCTTGTTCTTGTTGTTCAGGTTGGTAACAGTCTGCTTCCAGACTGGCAGGATGGAACCCTGCAAATGTTACACTGCATTACAGACTCGTAAGAGACTTGAATCAACCATGGTCTGACTCTATCAATCAGACTCAATGTCCCTTTGAGCAGTGAAAATCAATGTATAAGGCAGGAGCCTTTTGGTGCAGGCCATAGGATATTGTAAACGGACTGGAGCACCAGTTTCTTTGCCATTACTTGGAGCATATGCTGGAGTAGAGGCACTACAGGAGATCAGAGGAGGTGATAGTCTTTCTGGCTTTGTTCTGCTTCCTCCTGTTTTTTCCATCTTGTTTTTCATGTCCATTGGTGCAAGATTAAGTCTTATTTCATATTGGTTTCTGAGACATTGTGTTTACCTTGGGCTGAAAACTACAGTATGTTTTGAGCCAGCTTGGCAGATCTGTTGTCCTTGTGCAGTGAGGACAACAGCTGACAACAGCTAGGAGAAGGCCTGAGTGAGTGGCAGGAGTTACTTGCGCTCTGCTCTGTGCGTTTTAGAGGCAAACTCCAAATACCATCGTTAGTTTGGAACAAAGCAGAGTGACCTTTTAAAATGAGACTAGCAGTGCTAATTCAGGACAAAGATCCAGGGAAGTGGTTTTCCCGGGGAGTGGGTTCTGACACACCGACTGTGCTGACCCCTGCAGTCTTCCCAGACAAGGGAAATGTGACTGCAGCCACCTCAAGAGAAGGAATAAGTCATCTGTAAGTGGATACCCAGGGGAGGATGGAGCAGACATTCATCTCTACTAAGATATTTAGCAGCCAAATATCTCTCGGTCAGGAGATTTGCTGAGGCTGCTATTCAGGCTCCTCTGAATTCCATGGAAACTTTTATCCATGCTATCCTTTGAACTGGCATTCATGTGTTGTATGGGTAACTCCACCTCCTTTAGTGCTTCTGGCCTGTACCAGCTTCCTGTGATAGCTCTAATACCACTGCAGACTAATGCATTTTGCATGTAATAGCAAAAAATTCTCTCAGAATGCTGAGCTGTGGAGAAAAATGCTTACTTGACATGAATGTGATTTTGATCTCCTTTCTCTAGCAGTGGCCACTTCTGTGAGCAGCAAGACTCGTGATGTCTTTTTTCCTTTGGTTTTATCCCATATGGATCATCTTGGGTCTAATAAAATAGCTGAGTTCATACTGTAGATTTTCCTTCCAAGGAAATAGTAACTTGAGTCTCCCACCTCTACCCATGAAGTTTTTCCCACAGTATGAATGAAACAAAATACAACTGAGACTTGTTTATCAATTTTTATTGGAAGTTGACCAACAAATGGAAAATAAGTGGGAGAGCCAGGAGACTGACTGACAGCAAAGTTGCATGTACCTCATTTCACTAGACAACCAAGTGAGGAATCACTCATATCTGCAGTAAATTTTGACCTGTTATCACTGGTTTTGGTGGCTGTTGTACACCATCAAAACTTAGACCTGATTTTTGGGGGGAACTTGGTTAGCTTCCTGCAGTTGACCCACCAGAATATAATGAAGCAGTTGAAGTGCTGGCAGGCAAGGGGCATGTTGAACTTTGGTCTCTGGGTGCTTTATTTGCAAACAAGTTTTCTTCTCCTCCTCTATGAGGACTTAACTCTCAATGTGGAGCTAAGTCCCAGATTTGCTAAATCCGCTGTCTCCCAGTTAAGACTGGCTGCTCAAATGGCTCCTCTTGCTTCTCTTAAGCTAATGATTACATGAGGTACAACCCTGGCTTGTTCCAGAGGAGGAGCACTGATTAAGTTTTTGTGTGCCTGTGAGAAAAGGCACACAGAAAAGCATCCAAAGAAAATCCAAGTCAGGATCTGGTGGCCTTGTGCTGGAGAGAAGGCAGGGGTGCCTCACAGCCTAGTCAAAATATTTGTCTTGCCTAAAGTGAAGACATCCTCTCTTCCCTGCAGAAGTGGCTACAACATGTGGCGAGATGCTTTCAAGCCTACACAGATCTTGGATAGTTTGTGCAAGAAGAACTCACTCCCTGCAGCAGAATACAGACGGGAGGAGGTCAAAGTGAACAATCAAGTCTTCAAGATCCCTCCAGAAGCTTTTCCTGAAGGTACAGAACACTCTGAGAACCTCTCATGCTGCCTTAAATGGTCACCTGTGCTCAGCCATGAGTGAGCTGACGAGCCCACCAGCCTCTCCTCCTCATAGAGGGAGGCTGGTTGGGCCATTGGCCCTGACTCTTTGCCCTGTAGGGCCCAGGGTTTCTGGGTTGCTTTGAGGAGCATCCGCAGCATGCGTGGCACTCTCCAGGCCCAGTGATGTTTTGTTGCTTGGTGGTGCACTCTGGTCCTGTCTAGGCATATAGTGGTCATGTGCTGGTGAAGGATGAAGCAGACTTGTCCTGCTTGCGGATGGCTGGATCCTGTGAGGCAGTGCTGTGCATCTCTCCTAGAGATGGGACATCCTGCATATCCTGCCAACTTTCTCTTCTGCCCATTTTAGTGCTGCTGTTCTTCAGCTTTCCGCTGACTTGCTGCATGCTTCTGCTGTGCCCCTGCAATGCATGGGCCTTGACAGGGAGGCTGATGCTTTCAGCACTTTTGTCTCAAATATCTAGGGGTGTGTTGGAGATCAGCTGGTTCTTAGAGTCAACGGTGGGTGGCTCTGGTTCTAACAAGGCTGCAGTGTCTTGAACTGAAGTTGGTGCTGGGGAACACGTCACAGTTATCTCACTTGGCCCTGAGGTTCATCACAAAGGCATCTGTATCCCAGAGGGACACAGCCGTCTGGGGATGGCTTGGAATGGCTTTGTCTCAGACTGACCTTCAGACAAAGAGCTGATGCTTTACGTTTTTGTGTACTTGCCCATGAGTTGCTACTCCTTGCCCCACCAGTGCCCATTACTTCACATCACCTTCACTTCGCTCGACTTCACACCAAGTGAATCAATAAATAGCATGGACTGGTCAGGGCAGGGCGACGTGTGCTGAATGACAAGTCATGCTTCCCCAGAGTGCTTATCAGGCAAAGCTGCTCACCCATGGGTCTGCCAGCATTCCCACAGACACCCGGGGAATTAAACCTTCATAGAGGGTCACAGCCTGCTCAGTGCCTCCTGAATCTTTTGCTTTCTGCCCCTTTCCCCTTACTTCTCTTAGCTTGTTTGTCACTGTTTTCCTCAACGCTGCACCATACTGCTCACTTTCCCTTTATCCTTGCCCTTCTGCTTCTCCCTGTTTTTTTCTTCTAGTAAGGTCTTACCCAGTCCACTGCCTTCCCCTCCTTGTATCTGTGGCTCACGTCCTGAAGTGGCTCTTGCTGACTTCATTTTCTAACTGGCTGTGCTCTGCTGCAGAGGCCTTTGTGAGGAATGAGAGCGGAGCGGCAGACGAGAGCTGGTCAGCACATGATGAACATAAGGCTTTGTACGTCCTGCAACACTGGGAAGAGATGCAAGGATACGGGTACAAGTTGGTACCGGAGCATGTGGAGGTCCGGTCTCTTTACAATCCAGAGAACCCTGGGCTTGTGCAGGTGAGATGTGTCCTTGCCCACTATATACATGACTATGGGGAGAGACCTGTGCCGGTCCCCAGCCCCTTGGCAGGTTCCTGTTGTCTCCTGTCTCCTGCTGACTGTGAACCCTGGAGGCTACTTCTGTTTCTGCACAGCCAGCCCTGCTAGGGAGCATTCGTCTTGAGTATCCTTTGCTTGGATCCACTTTGCGACCTCTCACAGTGCTCCTGGGCACCCTTCCTACAAGCGACCTCTGTCTATTGATGCTCTGGCCACTAAGCTGCCGTGACAGGATCCTTTCTGTCTCATATCACAGGGTCCAGCTCTGACAGAGAAACTGTGTAGGTGGCAAGGGACCCGCTCTGTCCTCTGGGCTATGCAACCATGGTGCTTGGTCGTACCTGCTGGTACTAGCAGCAGCCTTCCAACCTCCACTTTAAGTCAGGCCTTGCTGCCTTGCCTCTTCTTCTACTTTGTCTCCTAACACTGCTTCCTTCCTCCCCTGCAAGTACCCTGTTCTGCTCCCTTGGCTTCTTCTTGCTTGCCCATGGATAGCATGGTTGGTCCTTCCACTCACCCCTGACAGGACCTCAGCAGCTCTGCCAGTGCCTCTGACCTGGGAGCATGTGCTCTGGATCCTGGCTTCCCTGTAAATTAGCAGTTGTTGACTATTCAAATGGCAAAAACAGTTCCCAGATTGTGAATTGAACATCACAGGGACATCAGTGTCTGCAGAGGGCCCAAAGCGGCAGCTCCAAGAGTCTGCCAACAGCAACAGCTCTGTGTTGAACCTTGTCCCATGGCCCATTCCCTGCAGACTCTCTGGAGCTGGAGTGCTGAGGTGCTTGGTGACAGGTTTGCCCTGGAGCTGGGATGGATATATGATTCCCAGATCTTTTGGGATCTTTTACCAGACGATCAGTTGGGGATTGTCACTTGCAGGCCCAAGATACCCCAGGGACATGATGTAACTACTGCTTGGAGGAGAAACAGTCTTTCTCAGTTTTATGCAGTGTAGCGATCTGAACTCAACATCCCAGGATCCTGCCCTAACATCTCCTGTTCCCTTGGGTACCACAGATCTGTCACAAATCAGAACTCTGCAAACACACTGGTGTTGGTCAGCAGTGGAAATGCATATGGGGAGGATCAAACCTATCATCTTGCTTTTCTCAGCTATGCCCAAATGTTGCATCTTTGTGTGTTTGTTTCTTAAACAAGGGTGAGATATCTGCTTGTGTTTGAAAAAGACTCAGTTCAGCTAAAATTTTTTTTTCTTGGTTGGGGGTGTGAGGAATAAGCTATTTTTTATTATTAATATTTTTGAGTCCTATCTAAAATCCAGATATATGGAACTCAAATGCTGGCACATCAGCTGGCAGCTAGTGAAAGTAGAGCTGGGGTTGAATGGAGCTGAGCTCATGGCTTTTTGCCAAGAGCTTTGCCCTTGCTGGACTGAGTCACTGCTCCTTAAAGAGCTAAGAGGTGGTCTGTCCCTTGAAATGTCACTCTCTCTTCTCTTGTCAGGGTTCCTTGCACATGTGGATTGACATGTTCCCAAATGACGTCCCTGCACCACCACCTGTCAACATCAAGCCACGACTGCCAATCACGTAACACTCATGGGAGCAGGACTGGGTCTGCAGAGCCCATGGGGAGGGTCCCTGTCCCTTGTTGTGCCCTGTCCCTTGTTGTGCCCTGCACATGCCAGCAAGTCTGTGCCAGCTTGTTTAGACTGTTGGTGTTTGGACCTGTGGGGTTGTAGACCTGCTTTAAAGGCTTTGTGTGAGACTCTTCTGGCCTGCCTGAGCCAGAGGAGCCCTAGGTAGGATCCCATGGGCGCTTTGCAGTAGGTGGGCTCAGGTCCTATTTTTCTGCTGGTGTGGCCTTGACCTGGCTAGGCAGGAACTGAGAGCAAGAGCACACATCTCACTATGCCTGGGTCCCTCCCACAGCTATGAGCTGCGTGTGATAATCTGGAACACGGATGATGTGATCCTTGACGACATCAACCCAATAACAGGAGAGCCTTCGAGTGACATCTATGTCAAAAGGTTTGATGGGAGCCAGGGGGAGGCCAGAGCCTGGCTGTCCTGTTCCTTGCCCTGGCCTGTACCCCTCACTGCCTTTGAACCTCTACTCCTCCTTACCTCAGCATCAGTTGACCCACGCCAGACTCCTGTGCTGACTGCTGTGCCTCCAGAGATGCTGGTTCAGTGGTGGTACAGCTTGGCTGTCTTCCCTTCTCTTCCTCCCACTCTCCGGGAGTTTGTTTCCTCTGTTGTTCTGCTCTGTGCTGCTGCCTTTGGGACTTGATAGGAGATAACCAAGTTCCTCCTGCAGTTGGATAAAGGGGCTTGACCATGACAAGCAGGAGACAGATGTTCACTTTAACTCCTTGACCGGGGAAGGCAATTTCAACTGGAGGTTCATCTTCCGCTTCAACTATCTCCCGACCGAGAAGGAAATCACCTACAAGAAGAAGGATTCTGTCTTCTCTGTGGAGGAATCAGAGTTCAGAGAACCAGCTGTCCTGGTCCTCCAAGTCTGGGATTATGACAGGATTTCAGCTAATGACTTTCTAGGTATGGTACAATCTGCCAGGATTGGGGTGGCCTTGTCCCTCTCTCCCTTCTCTCAGCCTGTTTGAGCATTGCAGCATTTTGCACAGGGCCAAGCTCTTTGAGAAGGGACACAAGCAGTACTGGCTTGATGTCTTTGGCTCAGCAGCCACCTAGGCTAGCTTTTCCCATGCAAGTGATAGGCAAAGTCTAGTAGTGCACGTCTACCCTACAGACACGTGTTGAGCTGTCAGGTTTGTTTGATCAGATCCATTTCTGGGACCTTTAACCCTCAGGACTGCTAGGCTGTCCTTCACAGCCTGCCCAGTGTTCTTCCTCTCACTTAGATCTGCAGTTTCCTCGCTATAAAGCAGCCGCTTTGCCAATGCTCTCTCCTGGGCAGAATAAAACTCACTTGGATTTATCGTCCCACCGTAGTTTTTATTGTCCCTCCGTAGGTTATTCCAAAGGACTTTATTTCTATGAAGCACTACTAATGGCAATCTATTTGGTAGTGGTGCACAAGACCTGAAGACAGCATTAGACAGCTACCCCAGGGCTTCCTGGACCATACTGTCTCAGAAATGTTTAGGGAGGAAGGGGCCTCTGTAGACACCTTGCCCCAAGTAGGGGTAGATTCAAAGTGGCTCAGATTCTTCAGACCTAATCTGAGTAAGCTTTGAATATCTCCAAGGATGGACATCTTAGAACCTCTCTGGGCCCTTGTCCCAGGTCAGCACCATTCTTGTTGTGATTTTTTTTCCTGAGTTAGTTTCCCTTGCTACAAGTTGTGCCTATTCCTTCCCATCCTTTCACCAAGAACCTCTGAGAAGAGGCTCCAGATGTTCTCTAGCTCCCTTTAGGATGTGGAAGATGCAAAAAAAAAAAAACCCTCTCCTTCATCCTCTCTTTCCTGGGTTGAGCAAACTCCAGTCTCTCAGCCTGTCCTTCTATGGCATGCTCTCCAGCACTGACCATCCAGGCTACTGGACTCTCTCAAGTTTCATAACATTTTTTCTTGAGGTAAGGACCTAAAAGAGGAGGCAGAACCAGATGTAGTCTCACCATTGCTGAGCAGAGGGGAACACCACTTCCCTCAACTCCTGGCTACTCTTTTGCCAGTAGAGCACACTATGTAAGACTGATTTCCTGCAAGGGCTCCATGCTGAACTGGGATTGCAGCTTATTCCAAGGGGAGAAGGGGTGCAAGACCAAGAAGGGGAATGAACTGAGAATCTTGCAGATTTGAACTTTTCAATGAGTTTTCCAGGTTTTTTCATTCCTTATTAAAGTTTGTTCAAATTGGAGGGAAAGAGCAGCTTGGGTATTTGAGGAGAGCAGGGTGGGACATGGCAAAAGAGTGAAAACCTGCTGTACTACAGGTACGTAGACTACCTCATAAAATGGAGGGAAAGAGCTGTGAGTTCTGTCTCGTAGTACCTAACTCTTAGTCTGGTCCTTGTTGAGCTTCAAGTTCCCCACCTGAACTTGGGTCCGCTAGATCATTATGGCAGCTGGGACCTGTTAGTGGTGTCGGGAGCATGGCTGAGGCTGGAACAAGGTCATCTAGTCTGAGAGGCTGGCCTCAGGATTTCACCAGGAGCTCTCCTCTTCTGTGTGGCCACAGGCTCCATTGAGCTGAAGCTGCACGACATGGTGCGGGCAGCCAAGAGCTCAGAGCATTGCACTATCAAGATGGCCAAGGAGAATGCCACACCTCGCTTCTCCATCTTCCGAAATAAGCGCATGAGAGGCTGGTGGCCCTTCATCAAACTCAGAGATCAAGAAGATGAAGAGAGAGAGGAGAGGGAGGCCAATCAGAAGAAGAGGAAGAAGAAGAAGAAGTGGAGCAGCTCAGTCAAACCAGAAGATGTTCAGTTCACAGACCCCAGTGGGAACAAGTACCTCCTGACGGTAAGACAAGGTGCTGGTAGAGGTGAGCAGACAGTGTTTCGCTTCTGTCTTGACAGAGCAAACAGTCCTGCTTGCATTTTATCTGTCATAGCCAAACCTGGAGAGCTGGAGAGAGCATTGTAAATATAATGCCTTCCTGGAAAACAGTTTCTGTGCAGATAACAGTTCCTTCTGGTTATGAAATAACAGATCTCTGTGGCTAATGGCTGGAGATCGCTTGAGCATCTGTCAGTGGAGCTGACATCTCCATAAATACCCAGACCTGGCAGGTTGGTCAGTGAAGCAACATGAAGCCTGTGGCTCAGGTATACTGTCCCCTCTAGGGTAAGGTGGAAGCAGAGTTGCAGTTGTTGACTGTGGAGGAGGCTGAGAAAAGTCCTGTTGGTCTGGGCCGAAAAGAACCTGAGCCTCTGGAAAAGCCCAAGTGAGTATCCATGTTAATCACCTTTAAAATGGACAGGATGGGGCCAGGGATAGCTGTATTCTCTGGCAGCTGGTCTTGTGGGAAGAGGGAGCAGGCATTGGCTTGTCAGGGAACCAACAGCAGAATCAAGAGGCCAAGAGCTAAGGGGTTCGGCAAGACTCAGGCTGTAAATGGGTTCTCAGAGCTTAAGTTCACCCAGCAGGTGTTATGCCTGCAGCAGCTGGGCTAGAGCTGATCTCATTGGATTACTCAATCCAGCTTTGCCTCACTATTGCCCCTGTGAAGGGCAGCTCCAGTTTAACCCACCCTGCAAACATACTTGGAGGGCTGTGTGGGTTCTGAACAGCTCTGCTGCAAGGTGTCCTGCAGGCTCAGCATCTCTAGCACTTTCATGGTGCTGTGGTTCCTGCATTGGATATGGAAGAGAGGAGGGTATGAGGTAGAGGACCCCTTTCTCTTCCCTCACGCAGTGGGATTGGCTAGGGAAGGGCTCAGGCCAGGCCCTTCGGCTCCCTGCATGATGCTTTTGTGAAGTAGCTGAAAGACCTGGTGGCCCATGGTGGAGGCAGGGCACCATAGCAGATGGGACAACAGAGTACTCTGTGAGCAGATCTTTGGGTGACCACTTCTTTCCTCTCATTCCAGCCGGCCAAAAACATCTTTTAACTGGTTTGTGAATCCCATGAAAACCTTTGTGTTCTTTATCTGGAAGCGATACAAGAAGTACATCATTGTACTGTTCATTGTTGTGGTTCTGACCGTCTTTCTGGTTCTTTTAATCTACACCATGCCTGGATACATCAGTGAGAAGATCATTAATGGATAAATGCTGTTTGAAAATGACTACTCAAAGACATGGTGATTATTGGAAGAATAGAGATTGGGCTGGGAAGTTTAATGAAAGTTTGCAGGTGCCCAGCCTCTTTTAAACTGAGATGCTTGGAAAAGTGACCTGTGTTTGGGTAGTTATACTGCATGCAAAGTACCCATGAGATGTTAAGTTACTTACAAGGCAAACTGCTTGGAGGCCCAGTTACAGCTTTGAAATAAATTTGTTCTTCATTGAACAAAACCGTGTTCTTCATTGGAAAACCGTGATGTCTGGGGTTAGCCACACAGACTTGTCCCTGGGAGCAGTTCTGGCGGGTACGGTGGTACACAGAACTTTCTCCTCCCGTACCTGCACCTTCCACTTATGTTCCAGTGTGGCAATACCTGGCACTCTGTAGGCCTCTGTCTGAAGAATTCAAAACAGCCCCCACATGTTGTATGGGGGAAGGTAGGTGTTGTATAGAGTCCTAGTGCATGTGGGACCCAAAAGGGTCTCTGGGGGTCTTTGTGGAGGTCCCCCCACCTCTGGGGAGGCCTTTGAAGGGGGCTTCTTGGGGTGCTGCTGCTTGGTGAAGGAAGACACAGCCACGATCCGCTCTCAGTGTTGCTTTGGATCTTCATTTCCACTGCAATAAAAGCTCCTTGCCTCCTCTCTTCGACCTTGTTTGAGGTTTCTAGCTGCTTTCTCAAGCCCTCCCTCTGTGATAACACAGCCTGGCTCTTGTGTGGGCTCTCAGCATTGACTGCTGTACATTGCATGAGGTTCATCCTCAGTGTGGTGTCCTGAGGCTGTCCTGGGCTTCCTATCCCCTGCCCAGGCATTAGTGAGACGAGCCCTGGCAGTCACAGTGAAGCAGGTTTTGTGGTAATGTCGGTAGGATACATGCGCTCTGCAGGCTGGAAAGCGGCTCCCTCACCCGAGAGCTGGAGAAGCCTTCCTGCATTTATGGCACTTTCTTGCCTGTCTGTGTGCCCAAGCTATTTAGAAACGGGACAGACACGGTGGAGGGGGGACACCAGCAGCCCTGGGCTCAGTTCCTGCCGCACCAGGACTTGCCTGGAGCTGGGCCCTGGGGAGCCAGATGGCTCTGCTCAGTGCAACCTCACCCCAAGCTCGCTTTGGTGGCTTTCCCATGGGATGTCAGCGGTCACCAACGCTGTGCCCTCAGCACTGCCTGGAGCCCCCAGCACCACCACTGCTCCTGGCTGGGCCCGCACGTGTCCTCGGGCAGATCCTCCGCCTTTGAAACTGCCCGCGGATGCGTTTTCCACATCGCCACCAGATTGTGGCTCCCTGTGACTCAAAATGCAGCGTCAGTCGTGTTCTTCCTCAAAAAAAAGGAAAAAAAAAAAAACAGTTTCAGTTGCGCTGCAGGGCTGCTCCTGGGCTGCAGTGCGTGTGCAGGGCAGGAGTGCTGCCCCGTGGGGTGTAGAGCGAGGGGCTCCCCTGCCCGCCCTTTCCCCAGGAGCAGCCCCGGCTGCGGTTCCCAAGGGCAGTTTCCCTTTCCGGAGCCGCGGTGCCATGGCAGCCCTCATCTCCGTGCGTGACTTCGTGCAGCAGGCGCAGGAGGACCTCAGTTCGCCCACCACCTCCACCTTTCCCCGCCACATGGGCCGCTGCAAGGCCACGGCCGGCAGCCTGGAGGAGGTGAGCAGGGGCTGGGCACTGTGGCGGCCACTGGCTGCCCTGGGGTGAGGCTGGGCCCGGAGTTCCTGCATCCATGGGGGACGCGCTGGGGCCCGGTGCCAGGCCAGGGCACCCAGCGAGGGCTGTTGGGTCCCAGCAGGTGGATGGCAGGAAGCCATGGGGACAGGAGGGTGGGCACAAAGGCAGCAGATGGGTTGCAGAGTGGCCACAGGGAGGGCAGGGTGGCCATGTGGACAGCAGGGTGGCCTCAAGGGTTGTCAGGGTGGCTACAGGCATTGCAAGGTGCCCATGGGGACAGCAGGGTGGCCATGAGGACAAAGAGTGCCTGTGGGGCCGGCAGGGTGGCCGCGGGGATGGCAGCACATGCGAGTGCCCGGCTCCCTGTGGGCTGCGGTGGGGCCAGGCCCCTTGCGGGAGGCTGTGGTGGGGTGTGTGGGTGGAGGTTGGCACAACCTTGTGGTGCATGGGGACCCGCCAGCACCATTGCGCAGGAGCTGTGCTGGCGGGGGCACGAGGCTCACAGGGATACGTGGTGTAAAACTAGGCTGGCACAGAGCCCCAAGAAGAGCATTGGTTTCTTTTTAATTCCCATGGATAAACATGAGCTAAACAAAAAGCAAAAATAAAATAAAATAAAATAAAATAAAATAAAATAAAATAAAATAAAATAAAATAAAATAAAATAAAATAAAATAAAATAAAATAAAATAAAATGAAGGTCTTTATGGGGGTAGGATATTTGCTTGCTTGTCCCAAGAGAAATGGTGGGCCTGACTGATGTTGAACATTTGGAAGCCAAACATATAAATCTTGCCCCCAGAGACTAGTTCAGAGCTAGCTACTAAATGCAGTGGCCAAGGCAAAGCTATTTGCTCATGACAGCTGCCTTGTTTCTCTGCCAGTTACAAATGGCAAAAAACATCTCGATATTCAGTGTCAGACTGCTGCACGAGGGAAGGGGTTGCCTCATGCTGCCAACACGCACAAAGAAAGTGAGAAACAGTGCCTGGTACTCCAGGAAAACCCAGTGGGGAAGTACCCAGGCCTCTACCAGGATCTGCTGGTGACCACTGAGCACTGTGCTGTGTTGGAGTCCTCCAGAGCTTGGGATCAACCAGCAGACCTGACCAGGTTTTCCTCATGTGTGGAACCTGTAGGTCATCTTGTCAAAGTGATGGTCACTGTGTTTTTTGTGTAAACCTCAAGTCTCTGGCGGACAGAACTTGTTTGTGAGCCCTGAATGTGGGGCAATTTCCTTGTGTTGCTTAATTTAAACTGTTACTCTATTACCTTTACCCAAAGAAAAGCTAAAACTTCAGTCATTCAGAGCTGCTACATAAGGAAGCTGTGGTTAGAGAGCAAAGTCACACCACTGAGTTTTTGCAAGTCTGCAGGGCTCTTGGCTTGGGAATAAAGTGTCAGACTTGACAGTAAGCCCAAGCTAAACTCCTGCTGCCATGTTGTAGCCCTTGCCTGAGCAAGGAGAGCCCCAGCGTGGTGTGAATTGTGCCTGGGAAGTGTGGACCACCAGGATGACAGGGAATTGAGCTGCAGGGGAAGGAGCTCAGCAGGTTTTTGACTGCTGACTCTGGAAGGGTCAGGGACCTCAAAGGGGAAGTCATGCTGAATGCATAACCAAATCCACGCCTTCGAGGCAAACTATTGCAGGTAAAAATGCAGCCAAGGATTTGGGAATTCCTGCACTGAGTGCCAGATATATAATTTTGTGCCCTGCAGTCAGCTGCTGTATGTAATTTAAGGTGATCGTGATACTTGGAGGCAGTGCTGCTCTTGAGGCTGACCGACATGGGGGAGCTCAGGGAGGGGAAACTGCTGTGACAGCAAGAGCCTCAGGGCTGCCATGGAGCAGCCTCACCACCAAGGCAGACCCCCGGGTGCTGCTCTGCTCCTCAGTGGGAGGAGAGCTTCCTGGCCTGGAAGCATCCATCTAGCAAGCAGAAAATGGTCCCAAAGGTGGGATTGGGTCACTTCTGAAGTTAGGTTATACCTTCAGGGAGAAGGCTGTCAGGAGAAAGTAGGCAGGTTAGATTATACTTTCAGGAGGCAGATCCAGATGTAGGAGATTTGAACAGCTATGTGTGAAGAACTGAACTTCTGATAAAAGATGACTGGTATCGCAAGGCACCTGGACAGGCTCTTGCAGAGTCTGGAGAGGAGGTAGCAGAAGGGAGTAAGGGGGAAGAGAGCGACTCTGAAGGCTATTAGGAAGTTGAAGATAAGGGCTTTTGTGGCTCCAAAATGCCCCCTTCCAGTGCCAAGCACGAAGCCAAACAGAGTCTGAATGTGGCACTAAAAATCTGGTTTATGATGGAGGAGATCAGAGATGTTTGAAACTGGAAAACTGGCCACATGGAGCCTCTACAGGAGAGACACACCTCAACCAGGCTAAATGGCTTCACTTTAAAAAGGGCGAGAGGAAGCTTTTGAACTAGACCGTGATGAGAGCTGACAGGTACGGAGGAGAGCTTGGTTTGGCAGCGTGTGCTCTGAGCAGGAGCAGCTCACTCCCTTCGGTGAAGGAAAGGGCAGGCGGCGACCAGAGTAAACCTGGAGCTGACAAAGAACTGCTGGACAAGTAAAGTCTCATTTAAACAAGGCACCACCCATTTAAGTCTCATTTAAACAAGGCAACACCCACCCTGCTGCTACCTTCTATGCACATGCTCAAATTCCAAGAATATAAGGTGAAAGCTCTTGTGTCTAGCGATAAAGATGGGTATTTACAACACAGGAGTAGTAGCAGCTTGGAGGAGGGACAGCAGGACATGGTAGCACTAGGATATGAGGTGTTCAAGATAGTGTAATAGAAGAGATGTGCTCTTTAGGATAACTAAAGGCTTCACTAAAGATATATTTTTTTAACCTCAATCTGAATAAAAACCACACTGGTGTAGAATGCTTAGACAGAAAGGGTGGGTTTGTACCTTGCTCTGTAAAATGTCCATGGACCATCAGACATCCACTTGACTTAATCCTTAGCATATAGAAATGATCACATAGAAATGGTCTGAAGACACCACCAGGAAGGCTCAGAACAATCAATTTCTACCTATATCAAAAGAGTACCCAGAAGGAGTCCCCTTCCTCAGGATATAGCTGTTTGGTGTCATTCCCTTGGATTGCCAGAAGGATTGCTCAGCTGGATCCTCATCAAAAGCTTTTAAAAGGAACTCAGCTGCAATAGGCTAGGAGGGAAGGATTTCCTATGGTTAAATATTTGTTTAAAAGACAAATCAGAAAGCAGGAATAACCATTGCAGTTAGGAGGGGCCAGTGGAGTATGAGACACAAAGGAGGGGAAGGAGCTTGCAGCAGTGTCAGGCTGGGAGGGATCACACATACACACAGGCTCCTCGGTGTGGAAAGGGTGACATTTCCCGGTAACCGAGGGAGCTGCGCAGGGTTTGCTGCAGTCCAATACGTAGTTGGTTATTGGCCTGAGAGCAGCACATGAAAGCGAACGGGGCTCTCTGGTGGCAGCTCCTCTGGCTGGTATACTGTGAATGCAGCTAGTGCTTGAAGGGACTAAGAGACAACCTCAGCTTTTGTCCATTTGTCTTTTTTCAGATGCTGTTTTATCTCAAATGCTCTCTGAGGAGTCAGTGCTCCTCTGCACAGAATCAGAATATTTGCAGGATCCTCTCACACTCCCACTCAACCTTGCTGCAAAACTAACGACATTTCTGATTGCCTCACCTTCAGGAAAGGAGCATAATCCCTCCAGGCTGCCTTTTCCCTTCATGAACAAGAGAAAAAAAAGCATGAGCTGCATTTTGTGCCCCCAGATGGAGGAAGAAATCATAAACCAAAACGTTATTCCTTTCCCTCAAGGTTTTTCAGGACATTAGACTATGGCTGTGACAGCCCATCTGGCTGCTGACACATCATGAGCGTGCACGAGTGAGAGCAACTGGTGTGCAGCACTGCAGCCTGCACACCATGGGCCCCTGCATGCGAGAGGGTGCAGCATGAGCTCTCTCAGTGCGGGCGGTAGGGCCAGCCTGCCCCTTGGCCACACACAGCCCTTCTGAGGCTGCTGCTTTTCCCTCTTTTGCCATAGGCACCAGAGGGTCCCCATGCACCGTCACTGTCAACCAGCGCATATAGGATCTGGAGGGAAAAAATCTGTGCTCTTGGCTTTCTGTGCTGTTAATGTCTGAAGCCAGCCCAGTGGTTTCTCTGAGGGGTTATAGCATCTTCTTGTAGCATTTCACAGAATGATTGAGGTTGGAAGAAACTTCTGGAGATCTTTTAGCCCCTCACTCAGTCCTGCCGAAGATTCCTCCTCCCAGCCCAGGAATGGCTCAGACAATGATAGAAACAATTTGTGGCTGACAGATTTTCTTATCTCTTAAGCCCTCTGCTCGACAGTCCTTTTTTTTCTGATATATTTTCTAATTTAATCTTTGTGCTCAATCACTTCTTCCAGAAGGAAGGCTTGTTGGCATTTCAGATAGATACACATGGATGGATACCACCTGGCCATCACCCACCTGCTTGCAGGGCAGTCAGGCATGGGGCTGTCGAGGCTTGTGTTGGACACTATGGGTGTTGGAAGTCTCTGAATGGATACAGGCAGTGACGGGCTCTTTCATATTTCTAGGCCTTGGATGCAGACCGAGTTGTGCTGCAGAAGATGAGGAAAGCAGCAAAAGCAGAGCATGCCTGCGGACAAGGTCAGGGCAGGGAGATGGGTGGCCAGAGGGCTGAGGCCAGTTGTGGCAGCAGAATGGGTTGATAGCAGCTGGGAAGCTGGGAGTGGGAAATGTGTCAGCCTGGGGTGTGTGTAGCTCACCAGACCTGTAACTGGCTCCTGGTTGCTGCTGTTCATACCCTTTGCCAGCTGGCGGCTGAGTGGGCTGCAGTGCCCGTGGGCAGCAGCTGCAGGTAACAGCATGGGAGGCAGTGTGAGGCAATGGGAGACGCTTGCTTCAGTCCTAGAGCAAAGCCAGGCATGGTGTCTCCTGGAGGGGAGATTGGAGGGTGGGAATGCATCTGTACCTTCTCCCTGGTTGCGCTGAGGACTGTCCACATTCCTCCAGATCTCATCAGCCACATTGAAGCCCACATCGCTGCTCAGGAGAAATTCTCAGCCAACTACCAGCTGGAGGGTGAGGAGCAGCTGGCCAAAGCCTTTAGCACCTTCGCAGCCTTTTCCCGGGAGCTGCTGAGCGCTGTCAGGAGCCTGGTAGGCAGCCCTGTTCTCCCCATGAGTGTCTAAGCAGGGTCCCACCACGGACTCCCCACTCACAGGGGTCGAGGGGACACTGGTGGCGGCCTCCCTCTGACACATGTCCCAGGAAGAGTGGGAGGCATTGGCCTGCAGTCTGGATGTCTGAACTCATCCCCTTCCTGAAACACAGGTAGGTGTGTGGCTTTAGAGCAGGTGACACAGCAGACACTGCTGAGTGGCAGCCAACCTCTACTGCTGCTCATGAGGCAAGTTCACATGGTGGCCTGCCAGGAAGGAGGCTGTGTGTTCCCATTCTGCACACAGTGCTTGCAGGAGCCCCATGGGAGTCCAAGGAATCATGTGCATTGACCAAAGCCAAGGTTTGGGCCAGGTAAACAGCAGGCGATGATTATTGCCTGGGGTTGAGCCAGGCTGGAATGGCTTTGGGAGATGTGGGGCAAAACCTCTTCCAATGAGCCAGGATACATCTTCAGAGGTTCAGAGTGAGCTGGGGTACCTCTTCAGGAACAACTATAGGAGCTTTCAGGAGAAAGCAAACCATGCTGCAGTACCCTGATGAACTAACTCTGGCCTTTCAGCTATGTTGAAATGTTTGCCTGGGTAGTAGCAAGGAGCTGGACAGCTTTTGGGGTGAATTGCAGAAAAACTGGCTGTTGAAGCTGTGCTATCACTAATTCTACATCAGCTCAGCTGAGACTTGGCCCAGTTCAGTGTTGAAAATCTCCAGTGATGTTTTTTGGGTGACTGTTTTCTGAAGTAGTTCATTTTGCAGCTTCCCAAACAGCTTGGTGTCCTCAACAGAGCGAGTGGCGCAGGTGTTGGCACCAGGCCTGGGGCTTGAGTCACTTAAGAGGATGTTTCCAACGATATCCTTAGGCAACCTGGATATAGCTATCAGCAGAGTCAGCTATCAGCAGCGGTCTGGAAGAGGGATGGTGCTATTGCAAGTAGCTCTCAGGGTAGCAGGAATGCACTGAGTCCACAAATGCTTTTCATGGCCCTGGGTCTCACTCCCCCTCATGCAGTATCAGCACAAAACAAACTTCCACCATGCAGGGCTGAGGACTGAATGTTTTAAGATAGACCTGAGGGCTGCATCCAAAGCTGGACTGAGCTTGAAATTTCCAGGGAAAATGCCTGATGGCTGGTCAGACTACCTCATGCTAGTCTGACCAGCCTGGGCACTGCAGGTTATATGATCTCTCTCTCTCTCCTTTTCAGTTGCAGAGTTTGTATCACAACATCAGCTTTTCCCTGGAGTCACTAATAAAGGGCGACTTGAAAGAGCTCAAAGGGGTAAGCAGAGACCAAAAGAACTGAAAAAAATGATGCTAGGAAGCAGCAGGATGGAGAGGGAGGGCATGGCAGCAGTGCAGTCTCTTCCCTGGCCCACATCCTGCCCTCTGGCAGGGTGTTGCAGGGAAATGGGCTGTGCTGGGAGCCTCCTGTGCACCAGGTCCTGGCTCGCTCCGCCAGGGCTGGGTCTCACACCAGAAGTCAGCATAGCAATGTCACTTAGCTGGTCCCTCTGCGTGCTTTGCAGCTGAACCCAGAGGAGTCTGGAGTAGTTCACTGCACTGGGAAAAATAGAACTGTTGTGCACCAAATAGTTATAATTTCCAGGTGCACAAACTCCCCTGCTGCCAAGCGGTGAGGCCCATCCCTTGCGGGCCCACCTGTAGCTCCTGCCCATTCAGGTGTCTGAATCTGAACATGCTCTTGTGTATGCACATAGGTCTCAGAGATTACAAGACTGCAAGTATTAAAGTGAATGTAAAATTTGCTTTTCTGCATAGAGGGTTCATAGAACTTCTCAGTATTAATCAGTCTAGATTTTAGGAAAAGCATCAAATGCTTGTTTAATTTTTTAACCTTTTTTGCCAATGGAAGAGTCATTGTGGTCCTTGATGCTTGCATGCATGTTTCTGTGACTGTACTCAAATCTTCAGCTCCGTGTTTGTCGCTATGTGTATCTGAGCGCAAACCAGTGCAAGAGCCTGTGGATGTTTGAGGGAAGACAAGGCTGTGTGAATGAACCGAGTTTACTATTCTGGAACCAGGTCACTCTTGAGGGATTGAGGGTTCATATCAAACAACTGCTGGTTGTGATCTGGTGCCATTCCTCTTTCAGTCACTTTCTTTATATACTTCTAGCCTTGGGCATAGGGGTTCTACAAACAGGATATATACAGCTTGCTGCTATAGGGCAATTGTTTATTGACTAACATGTACAAAAATATCTAGGATTTAATGAGCTACTGTGCTAAGCACTAATGCTCTTAGTACTCTGTACTTAGTACCTGAGGTGTCTCTGTCGGCCAGGCAGATCATGCCAGGAGGAGCAGAGTCAGCACTGCTGCTCCCTGCAGCAGGTTCTTGGTACTGCTGAGTCACTGTCTTCCACCAACACCGATGACCCTGAAAACTCAGACAAACTCTCTGTTTTTCTTCCTTTAGGATTTTAGTTTTTTTTTTCCACTTTAGTTTTTAATGTTAGTTTTTTATCCCTCTTGAATCCTTGCACTATTAACGATCTGTTTGAACAACCCAAAGCTTTTTTTTAATCTTTTTTATCTTGGACTCTATGGACTTTCTCAGAGCTTTTCCTCCCAACTTATCCCTTGCCTCAGAAGTCTATGCCAAGGTTATACAGCTGGCCTGCATCAGAGCTGGGCCTGGGATCCTTGGATGAACTGCTGACCCCCTGGGAAAGCAGGGAGAGGCCATGGGCAGGAAAGAGAGGGTGAGACCTGTGACAGAATCTGGGGACTTCCAAAGGACTAATGGTCAAATATGCAGAAAAAATAGGACTATTTAGGCAGAAAATTGGGAACTAGCACTTTGTGGGAGTGTGAAACAAGAGAGCAAGTGTGTAAGAGAGCAATTTGCAAGAGAGAAAATATGTAAATGACAAACCCACTATTTACATTGTTGTGGTCAATGCCAAGAAGATAGAAAGCCAAGCAAATCTGTAGAGATGAAAAACAGCTGTCCACAAGAAGTCCTGATCAAGCTGATGATATTTCTAGTTGTGTCCCACAGAAATCAGAGTTTGATCTGAATCTATTTGGCATTTTCATTGGGAGGGAGAACTTGTCCCAACAAGGTTCTGCTTTGACATGCAGAAAAAACAAAGAAACACCTTGAGGAACAGTGAATTATTGGACCAGAGGTCTAGAGAGGCTGTGAGATTTGCCTGGCTTCAAGATCTGCCTGGACAGTGCCCTGAGCAATTTGGTCTGAATTCACTACTGCTCCTTCTTAGAGAAGGGTGGATTAGAGAACTCTTGAAGGCCTTTCCAACTTGAACTAATTTATACTTCTGTGACACACAAGTTGCAGAGCGGCAAACTGTGAGAAAAGGGCAGAATGTAGGTGATGTGGGCACACAGACAAACACATTGAACATAGCAAAACAGCAGCAACTGAAGAGAATGTAAAGGCATACAGTCCAATTAGAATCAGACTATGGCTTTTTAACAGAAAGATTAACTCACCATTGAATGAATATATAGAAGAAGAATTAGATTCTCTCAATGCTGTCAGGTTTTGACAGGTTTCTAATGCCTCTTTGGGAGGTGTTTTAGGCAAAGAATGTTCTGACTTCAACAGATGAGGAACGGGTAGATGCTTTCTGACTTGTGTGTTTCAGAGCAAGTGTCATAGTGATTCTGCCCTTAAAAATGTGAGTCTGTGAAATCTTGGTGCCAATATGTACATGTCTACCTGATGCACATGTGTATGATAAATATTTTGGTTGCTGGGCATGTGTGTATTTGCACACCTAGAGCATATGGGCATGTGTATTAGTGCCTATGCAAGTAAGTGTGTAGAGGCTGTGAGTAAACTTTCTCTGGAGCACATACTTGTTTGCTGTATATGTGGGTGCAGAGACATGTGAGGATACTTGGGAGAGACAGTCCTACGGACATCCATGTACTAGTCTGCAAGGTTCTTTCTGCTAGGATGATCCAGTGGGAACTCAGAATGCTAAAGCTCAAGAAGAGCTTGACCTGGACAGTCATTAAGTGGTGCCTTTGTCTCTCCCTAGGAATTCAAAAAACCATTTGAGAAGGCCTGCAAAGACTATGAGAACAAACTGTAAGTTGTTATGCTTCCTGGCCTGAGATCATACTTGAAGGCTTGTTTTTATCTGACCCTTTTGTGTGTCCTTCCTCTTTCTTTGAGTGCAAAAATTGAGAAGGAGAAGCGAGACCTTGCAAAGCAATATGGGATGGTGCGGAGCGAGGTGAGCGGAGGTGAGATTGCAGAGGAGATGGAGAAGGAGCGCAGGACCTTCCAGTTAAACATGTGTGAGGTAACGCAGGACAGGGTGGGTTGGAGCAGCAGCAACACAACACAGGACCCTGGTCTATGTTTACCCAGCTCCTCCTGGTCCATGGGGTTCTCCTGTGCCAGTGTCACAGTTCAGGCCATTGAGTAGCCTCAGCTGTCACAGGTGCCTCCTGCATCTCCCTGTTTGCTCCCCAAAAGGCTGAGCTATGGCTGTTGGCTCAGAGTCCAGGCTCACAGGCTCCATCTCCAGAGAAGTTTGAAGCTGTGATCCCAACGCTGTGCTCTCCATTTCTGCCTGCCGCAGTTACCTCCTGGATTGCCTTTACTGTAGCCTGACTTGCCCTATACAGTGCTTGCAGTTCTTAGATACCAGACTGGATTTTGCAGTCCTCCCTCGGGGCTCCAGCACCACACTGATTGCTGGTGCCTGCTCCTGGAGCCATTTCAGAGTCACTGAATCAGCATCCAAGGAACAAGCTTTTGTTCTGGATTTTTTTTTTTGTCTGAATGCACACTGGTTTTTCATCTGTGATTATCTTCTAGCCCTGATCAGTTGCACTTGTGGTATGGCTGCTGACCTTCTGCCTTTCTGAGATACTGAAGTGCCTCAGAGCCCGAGGCTCTGCCTGGGGGAGCAGTACCGAGGTGGGCTGCAAATCTCCAGAGCTCAGCAGGTCCCTTCCCTTGTGCTGGGCGGGCTCTCCCAGTGAGCTGCTCTGTGTAAGAGGAGAGGATGAAGCCTGAGCCTGTATTAACCTGGCTATGGGGTTGCTACAGATCTTGGCCACCTAAAGTGAAGATATGAGCAACGACCGGAGAGAGTCCAGTGCAGGGCCACAAGGATGATCAGGGGCCTGGAACATCTGCCCTATGAGGAGAGGCTGAGGGAGCTGGGCTTGTTCAGCCTGGAGAAGAGAAGGCTGAGAGGGGACCTGATCTGTGTCTATAAGTGCCTCAAGGGAGGCAATGAGGAAGATGGGGCTGGCCTCTTTTCACTGGTGGTCACTGACAGAAGCAGAGGAAATGGCCACAAATTGAAGCATAAAAAGTTCCACGGGAACTTAAGGAAGAACTTCTTGACGGTGAGGGTGACAGAGCACTGGAACAGGCTGCCCAGAGAGGTTGTGGAGTCTCCTTCTCTGGAGATCTTCAAGACCTGCTTGGATGCAGTCCTGTGCCATGTGCTCTAGGTGGCCCTGCGTGTGCAGGGGGGGGTGGACTAGATGACCTCTAGAGGTCCCTTCCAACCTTAAGCATTCTATGATTCTATGATTCTATGACTAGAGACTGCTTCTGTAGCAGAGAAAAGAGGAGACAGCCAGGTTCTGTCTTCCCCAGCTGCTTCTCATCTGCCAGGCACTATGGATTTTGGTGGAAGGCCCTGGCAGACTCTGGGAGAAGGAGACTCTCTCTCTCTCTCTCTGGGAGAAGGACTTCCCATTTTGGAAGTCATTACTGTGTCCATACCAAAATGACTGTCCTACCGCAAATATAAGAACTCCTTGTCTTACAGAGCTGCACTGTCCTTAGTCCTTAGCTGCACAATAGATCACAGGCAGGTTTCATTCTGTGTTGACATGAGTTCATGTGTGACCTTCAGGCTTCTGATTCAATTTGCAGGCTGTTTTTGAGGGAACACTTTTAATGGATGGAGATTGTTTTGAATTATGCCCTCTGAATAAATACAGGACTCTCAACCTGGCCAGCATATCCTGTACATATTTAGAAGCTGGCTTGCTACATTGCTGTGTGGATCTTCTGTTGTAAGAGTGTTCCAGACACTGACGGAGAAATACATAGATTAGAAATTTTTCATATCACCAGCCCACTGACTGAAAAGGTCATATTGTAGAGATCTCTGTGTCTTAGATATAGCATCAGTTGAGAACTAGTTATTTTGAATCACTTCATGGTGGGCCACAAATAGGAGAGTATTTTGTGTGGCCATTTTTCTGCCTACAGCCACAACTTCATTTTGCAAAGGTGTTGGGTTTTGAACATAATTTTTTTCCCACCCATAAAACGCATGAGGATGGATTTTGTGATGTGGCAGGTCTTTTTGGTCTGTAAACCTGAGTGTCAGCTTGCTTCTGAAGGTCCTCAAGGCAGGCTGAGATGCCAGTCATGAACAGGACACGGGGAGGCAGGTTGGCAGCAGTGGCAGTAGGGTCAGGTTGTGCACGAGTGAGGTCGAGTGTGTCTTGAAGGATGCACCTTGAGGATCGAAGGTTTACAGGAATGTGGGCAGTTCTTTTGTGAAAGCACCATGACTCTGGTGTTGGGTTGCCTCTTGGTGAATCTTTTCAGGGTGTATAAATGGAGCGTTTGCCTCAGTAAAGAAGGCCCAGAAAACCCATCTTCATGTGTCCAGCACTCTGCTGCCCACCTCTCAATGGGTGCTGAGAAGGGTAGTGAAGCACTGGGGCGCTGGTGACAGGCCATGGGAGAGCTGCTGGAATGTGCTTGTAAACCCTTGTCGGAGCACATGGCTCTGCATGCCACAGCTTCTCACCATAAAAGCCATGACCCCATAAAAGCCAGGACAAGACTGCCAGGAAGGGCCACAATGTGCTGCTCTTCACTGGCATGAAAAACAACATGAAACATGAAAAAGTGCATAAAAGGCATCGCTCTCTAAGCTACAAATTCAGCCGCTGTGTCCTTTTCCCTTCAGTATCTAATCAAAGTGAATGAGATCAAAACCAAGAAGGGGATCGGCTTGCTGCAAAACCACATCAAGCACTGCAACTCACAGTTCAAGTAAGAGCAACTGTTACCCTTCTTTCACTTGCTTTCATCTCAGAAGCACCAATATTTAGAAGAGATTTGGGAGGTACTCTAAGTCAAAGGGCCTAGAGATACTTCAGTTAGCTCTGCCTGGCTTGTAACATGTTTAAATTCCCTTTTTCCTGGAGATGGTGGGGGCAAGGATCTGAAGGAGATGTTCCCTTTCTTTAGTATGACTTTTTTTGTAAGGCCAGATCATTTGTGTATAAAGCATGTGTATAGAGTATCTGGGATGTGGAGAAGGCAGAGTATCACTAAAATATATTTCCTAACAGAATTTTTGCATTACAACTATAAAGAAAAAATGCTAATTGCTGAAAACATGATTGGTAGTAACAGAGGGGGTTCAGGAGCACCTGGGCTGTGTATGGTTTATAGTCCCTGCTAATTGCAGGATTTCCGAATATATTCCTATGTTAGCATTTCCTATCAGTTTCTTTCAGGAATGTTTAAACACAACAACAAAACTTAAGGAGTTTACAGAAAAGCTCATTCCAGAGCTGCAGAGCGTGAGTATGCATCTCAACCTCAGGGCTCCAAGCAGCATGCAGAGACACCCATCTCCAGCTCTTCTTCCTCTACAGAGGCGGAGCTGAGGGTTTACACAGTTCTTTGTATCTATTAATCACTATTTCCTGAGCTCTAACATGTCGCGGCCCCTATGTGGGAAAACTTAGCTGTCAGTGGGAGTGAGGAAATTGTGGTCCCTCTACTCCAGGGACCAGGAAGGGAAGAAGTAGCATAAAGGAAGCACTAAATTGTTCAGCCTTCAAAATCCTTCCCCAAGATCCTTACTAGAAATAAGCCTTTTGATGGAGTACTTTAAATCATTTTAATTGCTGACACTACCAAAGTTAAAAACAACAGCTACAGTGAATGTAGAGCGTTTTGTTGCTTTTACACTGTGGAGAGCTGAAAACAGCTATTTTCTCAGAAAATAACACGGTTGCTAGAATGCAGAATACACTCTTGTGGCCCTGCATTGCGAGTACTCCGGCCCTGGGGACATGTCTGCTTCCCTGCCTTTGTGCATGTTTCTGTGAATGTGTTTCTGCACATGCCACATATCATGGAATAAGCCTCGGTACATCCCACAGAAACAGGAAGGCATCGAGGGCAGGAGGTTGCACGGAGGCACCTCCACTTCTCCAAGGAGAATGAGTGGGATGTGGCGGCTGAGGCAGAGACCTCCTTCTCTCGCGCAGGGGCTGACTGTGCTCTGGTGCCTTTCAGATGAAGATTGGGCAGGATGAGGAGAAGAAGCAGCTGTGCTCCCTTCGGGATCAGCTGAAAACAGCATTGCAGCTGGAGCAGAAAGAGGTGAGTCTGATCCTTCTTCCAAGGGAGCTTGAGATGTTTGCCCTGAAGTACCCTGGAAGGCAGGATGCAGCAGCTGCTTATCTAGTCCCTGCGCTTCCCTTTGATGTAGGAAGCTGGGGGGTTTCTAGTCAGCTGGGGGGTACACAGGGCCCCTGGCAGTCCCACAAGAGCACATTCTTGACTGGGGTAGCCATCAAGCTTGGGGTTGATGGGGCCCCTGGAGCTGCCTATTAGCTGCTAACTCTGCCCTTCTGCCCTAGGCAATCTGTGTCCCAAAGCAGCTTTCCTGTGTCACACTGGCAGCACACCCCAGACACGCGCAGGGCTGGTAGCCACAGCCCTGGGAGAAGCCTGGTCTGCAAAGGCAGCAGCACAGCCAACCCCTGAGAGGGGGCTGGTGTGGGCGAGCAGCGAGCAGGGACACAAAGCCACAGCTCTCCCCACGAGTGCCTGTGGGGACTGGCTGCTTTTTCTCTTCCTCTGACAGGATTCCGGAAGCAAACAGGCAAGATACAACATGCACCAGCTGCAAGGGAACAAGCAGTATGGCACAGAGAAATCAGGAACCCTCTTTAAGAAAAGCGATGGGTAGGTTGGGATCCTGTATACCCCTTCCAATGCTCCTTTGAGCAGGCAGAATGGCTGAGTTGCAAACTTGGCCCAACTTCTGCACACATCTCCCCATTGTGGGAAGGCAGAACCACCTCCTCCATTTGCTTTGAGAGGGCTCCCAGCACTTTCCTCCATTGCCCCAGATTCTGCTGCTGGAATGGACAGAGAAAAGTTGATACCTCTCCCTGTCTCAGCCCCTTGGTCTTTTCAGACCTCCTGCCATGGTCTCTTCCAGGCTGAAGAGCCCAGCCCCTGCAGCCCTTGCATTTTTCATACCTCAGTCTCTGCTTGTTACTCTTCTCTGTGCCCCTCCCTGCCTCCTACAGCTCTCTGTCATGAGGGCAAACCCGGAGGGTGGATGCACTGGCATTTTATGCACTGACCTGGTGACATTGCTTGCTGGGCAGTCCAGCATGTAGCTGTTTTGAGGTCATGGTCCTGGGTATTTGCTGAGTTTTTCAGGCAACTATATGCTCTGCAGGGTGAGCTGTATGCTCTGCTAGCAGGGCCTGCTACTTCAGGGGACGCTGTGTGCCCACATCACCTCTGCAGCAGCCGTGCTGCCCATCTGTACGAGCCTCCCCTTATGCCCTCTGCCATACGCCAAGATCTTCTCAGCTCAGAGCAAACCAAGAGTGACAGGCCCCATCTGTGGCAGCCAAGCCAGCAGGTCTAACGAGGACCTGTGGCTGTATAGCACAGTCTGCTCCTTTGCACAGTGGGACTCTGTGTGGGTCCTCTCCATTTAATCTCTGCTTTTTTCCAGGTTGAGAAAAGTCTGGCAGAAGAGAAAATGTACCATCAGCAATGGCTACCTGACCATCTCCCACAGTACGGTAGGAACTGCTTTTTCCAACCCCATGCTGTTACTGCCTTGAAACTGCTGCCACCACTGCAGCAACCTCACAGGCTTCCTGGGAGCCCAGCAGAGCTCTTGCGCCTGAGCTGCCCCAATGCAGCATTTGTGGGGCTCTTTCCCCCAAGACCTAAGTCCCAGGGACCTGAGAGAGTTTTAAACAAACTCAAGAGGGTCTTTTGCATATCTTCACATGGTAGAGTGTGAGCCTGGGGACTGGTTGCTCCAATATGGGGTGGCAGTCCAGTAAGCAAAAGTCAGTGTTGCTATTTCTTGTATTGCTCTTGAGAGTGGAGGGAAGGATGAAGTGCTGGGCACAGAGATTCTCTACTCTTCCACCTGCGCAGCAGTCTGAGGCACTGCACAGCGAGACAGTGACAGCTCCCGCCAGCCTGCAGCCCGGTAATGCTGGCAGCACTGAGCCTTCATCCTTCTGTTCGTAGCTCAACCGCCCACCAGCCAAGCTGAATTTACTGACGTGCCAGGTGAAGCCGAATGTGGACGACAGGAAATGCTTTGATCTGGTTTCACGTGAGTCCTAGTGGCTGTTCTGTGGCTTCTCTGAGAGAAGTCCCGAGAAGCAGCAGAAATCTGTGTTCAGAGAGGCAGTGCAGGCCAAGGCGATGTGAAGCTCTGTGGCTTGAAGCCATGGCTTACTGTGGGAGGCAGCTCTGCTCAGAAGCAGCAGTGCATGTTCCAGTATGAGATGGGCTGCTCTGCCACAGCACAACATTGTGGAGGGCACGTGTGGACCATGGGCAGCAGCTTAGCTAGCAGGAGCATCCATCTTACCTGGTATGGGAGCAGGTCCCTTTGCACCATGGAGGGACTGGGGCCAGCAGAGTCACAGGCAGTGGCCACCCCAGGTGCCTGGGTTGGAGTTTTCTCTCCCCTATGCCTGGCTGAGCCCAGCTCAGGGCTGTCCTGCGGTGAGTCTGCCAGGTGGGATGGAAGTGCAGGACAACAAGCTCCATGCAGGCCTTCTAGGCAACCCTGTCCTACTCTCACTAAAGTCAAGCCCTTTTGGACCTGAGTTCTTCAAGGTCTGGAGGAAAACGGCTCTGTGTGTTTCAGATAACCGCACCTACCACTTCCTGGCAGAGGATGAGCAGGAATGTGTTGCGTAAGTACTGCCAGCAAAGAATGCTGAATGGGGACAAAACGTGCTCCTCTGGCTGCTGTGGAGGAGTCAGCACTGGCTAATGAAGCAGCACTGTGTCCTGTCCGGCAAACAGGGCCCAGGTGAAGTCTTTGGCAGCCAATTTGCTGCTGGATTCACTTTCAGGAGCTCTGTGTTGATTTGGTCTGAGCAACGTGGGCTTGCACTCTTCCTTGTTGTGCCTGCCCTGGCTATGCAGCAATGGCACAAGCCTTCATGCCCTCTGTTCAGCTCCTAAGAGCAGCTTTCTGCCCCTGCAGCTGGGTGTCCGTCCTCAGCAACAGTAAGGAGGAGGCGCTAAACGTGGCCTTCAGCAAGGCACCAGGCGGTAAGGAGAGCAGCAGGGAGGAGCTGACCCGCACCATCATTGAAGAAGTTAAATGCATGCCCGGGAACAGAGAATGCTGTGACTGCTCAGCGCCAGGTGAGAGCCAGCCCAGGGCTGTGGTGGCCGTTGGTCAGGCTGCCTGTGCTGCCTTTTGCTGGGGGACAGGCAGAGCTCTGCTCTTCCCTCTGCAGCATCCAGCTCTGTTGCGGCCCAGCCTGCAGAGACCCTCAGGTCTGCAGCTTGCCATCGTGCTCTTTGATGCTCTTTGATGCCAGTTTGGTACCAAAAGCAGCCCCACTGTGCACATGTGTGCCTTGTGCCCAGGGCCCTGAGGCCGCAGGGAGGGAGGGCTGGCGGTGGCAGAGGCAGGAGATGAGACTAGCCCAGCTGTGTTATCTCTGCAGATCCCACGTGGCTCTCCATTAACTTGGGCATCCTGATCTGCATCGAGTGCTCGGGGATTCACAGAGAGATGGGTGTGCATCTTTCCCGCATCCAGTCACTGTCTCTGGACAAGCTAGCAACCTCAGAATTGCTGGTAGGATGTTGTCAGAAGGGTGCTCTGCCCATATGCCTCCCCCCACTCCTGTGGTGCTTCTGAATCCAGATGTAAGGGAATTCACTGCATTTTTTCCCTTGTTCAACCGGCCCATCCTCAGCTGTTATTCTGGGGGTTTAGTGATTATTGTACCAGAAAGTGTCGTCTTCAAAGAGAAGAGAAGGATGCCGTTTCACCTTCTCTGGATCATCTGTGTCCCATGCTCAGTCACTTCCCTCAGCTGTTCTCATGCAGGGGAGCAAGTCCAAGCCCAACTTGGTGTAGAGCAGAGGGAAGGGGAAGTGGAGAGAAGATTTGTAAAGGTCAATTTTGGTCCACGGGTTGATGTGGCTGTAGGTAGGTCAGCAAGGACTGGCTGGGGAGTTGCTAGTAGCTGGTAGGTATCAGGTCAAGGAACGAGAGTGGCAATGATCATTGCTTGCCTGGATATGATCCCAACAGCTGGTGCCGGGATTGCAGGTCTCCACAGTATGTGGGCCAAAGTCCCTGTACCACTGGGCATACTCATCCAGGGGGTCATTCACTGCCCCTTGACACATTGCCCCCCTAAAAATAAAGTGTTGAAGGTCGAGATCTCTCACCCTGAGCTGCTTCTCCTGCTGCCAAGCATGTAGTAGTCCTCTGTCACCTCTAGCTTGGTTGTTTTGCAGCTGGCAAAGAATATTGGCAACTCCTGCTTCAATGACATCATGGAAGCGAATATCCCCAACTCCAAAACGAAACCCACGGAGCACAGTGATATGTAAGTTGTCCTGCAAGACAGTCATTTGTGGGAGGTTGGGTGCGGGACCCTTGTCTGTGGCTCTGCTCCACAGGTCTGTTAGTTCCCCGTGAGAACCAGGCATATGTACGATGCCAAATCTCCCTGCTCAGATGGTAACTTCTGTTTAGAAATAATTTCATCAAGCTCAACAGGAAGAGACTGATAAAGGAGAATGGAGGCTCAAGGAGACCCAGCAGGATGGTGTAGGGGGTGGCTTCAAGGAAACAGCACTGGAAAGGGAAAAGCCTGAAGAGAAACAAAAAAAAAGAAATGGAGCTGCCAGGCAGGATGACCCTAGTCGCACACATTAGACAGGCAGGTGAATGACAGAGTGATACAGTGAGATGGAGAAGAAATAACTGCATGGTGCAGAGCAGTTCACAGTGTCCAGTGGCTGGGGCACAGGTTCAGTGGGCTTACCGTAGGCATCAAGCAGAAGGGAAGGGAAAACAAGAGGTCTGTGGGCATCGTAACATAAGTGGTCAAGTTACCTGTGATATAAGTGCAGAGAGAGAGAGACTCTGAAGACTTCCAGCCCGTGATAGATGCCAGCTTCCTTCACTGAGTGTGTGGAGACCTATTGCACATTCACTGTGGATGTAGACCACAAAGTCCTCTTCATCCTGGAAAGAGCTCCAGCCTCTAGGCCCTGCAGAGGATGGGTGAGATCTTGGATGGCACAGTTGGGGCCAGAAACAACTCTGGGCCTCTCTAGGTCTTAGCATTGCAAAGCTGGGGTAGCAACAGAACTCTTAGGAAAGCAGTTCCTCAGTGGCAGATTCTTCTACTTGGAGTTTCCTTTATACCCTGAGCATCTGCTCCACAGACCTTCCAACAAGGGCACAGCTTCTGCTTTTCTTGTATTCTCTTTTCCAGCTGGAGGTTCCCAACTTACTCAGTCATTCTCTATGTGAAAGCTGTTCCATTTTGCTGATCATTGTTGTCTAGTCTGTGTCACGTGATGCTTCTCACTCATTATTTCTGCTTCTTCCCTTCATCCTCATAGTGCTGACAACTAAGCTCAGTTCATCAACTATGAGGCCAGAGACAAAGGGTAGAAAGGCAGAGGACAGGACTGAGGAGGAAAGGAAGAGAAAAGAGAGCAGCAAACACCACCAGGCCAGTGCATAAAACACCAGCACACCCACCGCTGGAGTCTGCCCTCATGGCAGAGAGCTGTGGGAGACAAGGAGAGGCACAGGGAAGAGCGACAAGCAGAGCTTGAGGTGTGAAAAAATAATGTTTGCAGAGGCCTGGGTTCTTCAGCCTGGACAAGACCAAGGAGGTCTGCACAGTCTTGAGAGGCCAAGACAACGGGAGAGGCATCAGCTGTTCCCTGAGCCTCCCGGCAGCACAACTTGGGGCATCAGAGGAAAGCCTCTCTCAAAGCAAATGGAGGAGGTGGTTCTTCCTTCC
Organism: Crypturellus undulatus; assembly: GCA_013389825.1. NCBI lineage: Eukaryota > Metazoa > Chordata > Aves > Tinamiformes > Tinamidae > Crypturellus > Crypturellus undulatus. Next base: position 163,548 of record VWPW01005352.1, on the reverse strand, counting down.
CATGATGGGGAGGTGCATGCAGAAGTCATGTCACTGCAGACATGGACATGCGAGATAAGGTCTCAATTACATAACTCCAGGAGAAGAAGCTTTAAGAAAACCACAGTGTTTTGTAAGTTGTGAATGCTGCTATAGAGAGGTGTTTGGAAGGGAGCAGAGATAGGCAAGGTGTGAAACTGCCTAGCAGGGAAAGTAGCTAGGGCAGTAGAAGAGGAGGAGCCATTGTGATGACTCATGCTTGGTCCCTGTGTAGGTCCTAACTTCTGTTCTGTTCGTCTCTGCTAGGGTCTTTCGGAAAAATTTCATAATTTCCAAATATGTTGAAAAAAAATATGCAAAGAAGAGCCCCGCCACTCACCATCGAGGCCTACCAGAAGCCATCATGTACAAGGAGATATTTTCTTTGCTCCAAGCTTATGCTGAGAATGTGGATTTGAGCCAGCCTGTGCTGGCACCTCTGCAGGTACAACTCCCCTCTGCAGTGCAACTGGGAGCACAGGAGCAGTCCTGGCACCATCACCAAATGGGGGGGATTGCATCCGAAAAGCAGGTGCCCACAGGAAAAGGAGGTGCTCACAGGGAGCAGCAAGGCAGCCCTGCTCCCCTAATGGAAGCTCTAACTCTAGGGCAGGTTGAATTCCCAGGCTCAGAGCACCCAGCGCCTCTTCCCTCCTATTCCCAGCTGTAGCTAGCAGCTGTCACTTGGGAAAGGTTTTTTTGCGAGGGCTGGCAAGTTCTTCCCCATCAGTTTCATCCTGCTTCCTACAGCAGCTTTGACAGGGAAGGCAGGCGATTAGGCTGCTCTTCTGGACACCTGGACACATACTGTGGCACAGCTGCTGCTGTGAGGGATGCCAGCATGCAGCGTGTGGACAGCAATTCTGTGGGCTCCTGAATCATCCAAGCGACAGAAAAAGAATACTTTGCTGGTTTCAAATAACGAGGAGTGTGACGGTGATCCTGCCTGCTGGCCTTGCCTCTGCAGTGCCCTCCGTCGCTCCCCCTCTCCCTCCAAGTCTCCTGTCCCTCTTGCATATGCAGAGCAGTCCCACGAGTCCATATGAGAAACAGCTTTACTCTGTTCTCTCCAACCTGTCTGCAAAGCTCCCTCTGTCCATGAGGAAAAAGGGTTGGTCAGGGAAAATGCTGCTTTCTGTGGTCTGCCATGATAATGCCAGTGTCAGGGGAACTTTTAAAGGCCAATTTATAATCAACTGTTACTTGTAGTCTTCTGAACAGATTTCAGTCCCTCAAAATGTCCAAGTCTTACTTGGAAAATGGAGGTTGAAAATTCAGACTAGTTTTTTTTTTTTGTCCCGGACAAAAATGTAAATCCTCCCTGAAGGAGCAGCCTTAACTCGAGGTGTTTGCTCTTGGTCTCTATGGGGATGCTGCTGTTCCATTTCTTTTCCTAGAAAGGAAGCTTGTGGGTGATCCCTTGAGAAAACTGGGAGAATAAAAGACTGCACTGAGCAAGAAGAAAAACTTTCTGAAGAGATAGGTTGTGGGACAAACTGGCAAGCAAGAAGCAGCTCTGCAGAAAGTGGCTGTGACATCCTTGGGCACACAGTGCAGCCAGTGAAATTATGAACTCAGCCAAGTTCTGCTGCTCGTTTGGGGAAAAAAAAATCACATTTGGTTGCCTCAGTTTCTAAATGTGAAAAGAAGATGGTTTATCCTCTGTTACGAAACCATCAGAAATGAAAACATGCCAGCAAAAGGACAGATGTTAATAAAATAAGTGGCTCAACCCCTAATAAAAAGGCGTCGGTTGCTCAAAAAGGACATAAGGAAGATGAGGATTAGAAAAAGTTTCCTGGAGAAATGTGACTCCATGGATCTACCTCATATTAAAACAGCACTGATATTCTAGTTAACCTTGCTCTATGTGTCTGTGAAAAGACACAGTCAGATTCCTTTCAGTTGATGTCTTGGAGGCTGTTAAATGTGTAATGACACCAATGCAGGTGGCGGAACTGGCTGATTTAGCTTTTTGTTTTGTACACGAGCAACTCCTCCTCTCACCTGTGACATCTACTTAGTATTGAATTGCACATGCTCCCTGTCTGGGCCTGACAAATTGTTCTGGAGTGGTTCCTGGGGGAAACTAGCAGCCCGTGTCTCCCACGTTTGCAGTGTCTGGTAGGTTGGCTGCTGGCCCTAGCAGTCCTCAGGCCTCCTCTGGTATCACAGCTGCTCCTCCCGGGCCTGTGATGAGGCAGTTCCTAAATCTCAGGAGTGACAGAGCTTTGTTTGTGAGAGAGGTACTGGCAGGCACAGTCTCATCCCGTTGCTTGCTGCATGTTTCTTGTTTGCAGGAACCTGGGGAGACCATCCTCCACCTGGCAGTGGTGTTGTCTGATAGAACCTCTTTGCATATTGTTGATTTTCTTGTGCAAAACAGGTAAGCTCATGACATCTAGTGAGCTTGTCATGTTGCCAGGGCTAGTGAAAGGTGCAAGGCTGATGATTTTGGAGATTCCTTCTACATGCTCCCAGAGAAAAAGCACTGGCACAGACATGCCAACAAAGGTGCTTTGGGCTGGACAGTGGGGTGACTATCCCTAGCTCACAAGTTCCTTAGGTTCTCTCACCTCCTCTGCATCTTTGTTGAGGTGTAGCAGTGGTGGGATGACGTGGGAAGAAATATACATGTGCAAACCCCACTATACGTTTGGGACAAGCTGCCCTTCCTAGACATGCTGACACTATTCGTCCTCTGCTGCAGCGGGAACCTGACAAAGCAGACTGCAAAAGGGAACACGCCACTTCACTACTGCTGCTCTCACAGCAAACCTGAGTGTGTCAAGCTACTACTGAAGGCCAAAGTCAACATTGCCATCAGTAAGTGGCTGGGGGAAACCCTACCCTGTGTCTGCAGATGGTGCCTTCTCAACCCCTTCCTGGAAACAGCCCCCTGAGCCTTGTTAAACTACTCAGCAATGCTTGCTTACTGCTGGCAGTGACGACTTCCAGAGAGACTCCGGAGAACCAGATTAATAACAACTCTTGAAGGGGACCCGACCCTTGGGATGAGGTCTCTTATCATGTCCAATCAGGTGTCACACTCTTCTCTTTGAAGCTGTTCTCAGTTTGCTCTCCAGGTTCAGGGGCACCCACACACCAGTTAGGCCTGCTTCTTGGGATGCACAGTACCCTCCCTGAGATGGACTGACCAAGGTTCCTGCTCTTGGCAGTCTGGGACAGAATTGCAGGGTCTGCTGTCTATGCCAGAGCTGCATCCTCTCTGCTTCTCAGCGAGGGACTAGCAGCACCTCAGGGACTTCCTGTCTTCAGGGAACTACTTCTTTAGCCCCAGTTCACTTCTCTGTTTCTCAGGCAGAACATCAAAAGCCTGCCTGAGGCTAGCAGCTTCAAGATCATTTCCATGCTGTCGGCCACCTGAGCTCTCCTGTGGATATATTCACAGAGCTAGAAGAGCAAGAGAGAAGTAGTCTGAGATGCTTTTCCAAACTCAGCACATGCACAGGAGAAACTGTGACAGAGCTGTTTTATTTTCAAAAAAGTCGAAGGTGAAATGCTGGGTAGGTTTGACAAAATGCTGGTTCAGTAACTGAGCATATAATGTTGCTCAGGAATCCAGACTATGGATCTGCTCATTTATACTGCACATGAATTGAACTTTAAAACTGGAATCTTTGTTGAAAGGGAAGATCACAAATTTCATGATCATTAGGTATCAGCTGAGTTTTTAGGTCCTGGTCAGTTTGTAGTCACTCCTCAGACACTTCCCCCACTGTTTTACACTGCAGATTGTGCAGTATCAATATCTAGGAGAGCAGAAAATGCTGCAGGGATGCAGGAAGTTGCATGCATCTCCCACAGTGTCACAGTGTTTCAGCAACCCTACGGCCCATTGCCCAAGGCACCCCAGGTCTGGTGGCACCTACCCCATCTCTGCTGACTCCCTCAGTAAATCAACCTCCTGCAGTCCACAGCGCAGACCCTGCACCCTTTTGGGATGCTCTGTAGACCCTTGGATGCTGATTTCCTGGAGGCAGGAATGCGTCGGCCAGCTGCCTGCGCTCTCCCTTCTCCAGAGTCCCCTGAGCTGCCCCCCCTGCCCAGCCTGCCCGTGGCCTTCCCAGGTTGGTAGAGCCTGGCAGGAAACAAGATGCAAAATTACAGCAACAAGGTAGCACATCTCAGTCTCTATTCTGTCCTGTCTCTGCCTGTCATCAGGATTTACTCACTATCCTTTCTCTCCTTATCTGGGTACCTCATTGCTCTTCTCTTTTAAGCTACCCCTTCTTTTAGGTCGGTCCCTCTTTGCCCAGAGCTATGTGTCCTAAGGTGCTGAGTGTAGATGTCAATGACCTGCTAACCTTGGTGCCATGAGAAGGTGCCTTTCACAACCCTTCTTTCCTTTTGGTCCTCTCACACCAGGCATTTCCATTTCTGCTTTAACATTAACCTTAACATTCTTTTGCAATTCTCTACAATCTCCAGAGACAGAGAGGCAGGTTTTGTGAAGAGTTTTGCATAGGCTTTTTTGTAGGACCCTTTAAACAGCATTACTCTTTGCTTAGTAAAGTAGAGGGCTCATAGGTTTAAGATTGTTCTTTCCTCTCACAGCTAATGAAGCAGGCGAGACGGCCCTGGATGTTGCCAGAAGGATGAGACATCCCCAGTGTGAAGAACTGGTAAGAAATCATGTCTCACTTCCCTAGCTTTCATCCCAACAGCATGGTGTGAAGTCCACCTCTGTGGACCTGTCAGGTCAATGTCAGTGCAGGGCTGCATTGGGCTGTGAGGGAGAGAGCTGGGCTGGAGGGGGAACCATACAGCTTCTCACTGCGCAGACAGCACCCTTCAGCCTCTGCAGTCCATGGCCCTGCTCGGTGGCTGGAGACTGCAGAGACAAGTGAGTCTGTCCCTCAGCACCCCTGGTGTCTATGTCCAGTCCCTGTGGGATAGCTCAGTGCAGGAGAGTTTCGGATAGGCCAAACCAGAGCAGTCCAGGTCATGCTGTGCTGTGAGGGGTGAGAACAAGCACCTACTTGTGCCGTCCAAGAGAAGTGACCTTCTGGCTCCATAAGACCCATTTCTGCCACGTCTCAAACTGTGTATTTGGAGATACTTGCAAAATCATTGTGCTCCCAGCTTGCCAGGCAGGAAATATTGCTCACAACTCCCAGATGTTTCTCTGAAAACTGAATCATTGGAGCTGGAGGTAGCTGTGGTCCTGGATGCCTGCTGGGTGTAGGAGAGGGCTGGGTCCTCAGGGAGCTCCTCTGTGTCGCAGCTGCTGCAGGCTCAAAACAATCAGTTCAACCCGCATGTCCACGTGGAGTACGAGTGGTGGCTGGGCCAGGATGACATGTATGAAAGTGACGAAGACCTGGATGAGAAGGTGAGGTGCCTCCATGTGGCCAGGCAAGACACGTGTAGGCCTTGGAGGATGTGCTTTTGGCCTAACACTGAGCCATCTTCTGCTCACGGCTACTCAGACAGACTCATCTTTCCCGTAAATGAGGAAAAACATGAGTCCTGCACTTCCCTTCTCTCCCCTTTCTCTCCCCTCCCTTCCCCTCCTTCTCCCCCTCCTTCTCCTCCTCCTCCTCCTTCTCTTCTCCTTCTCCTTCTCTTTCTCCTTCTCCTTACTTCCATCTTAGAGAGGAGTGAGAGTCTGGCTCTGCTACCCAGCCCCTTGTCTCTCCTCTGCCTCCTTGTTGTAGGGGCTGTGAATGTGTCCTGGTGTCTTCTGAGGCACGTGACCCAGGCCTTGTGGTGTTGAGGGTAGTTCAAGGTGATCAGGAGCCAGGTCTGTCACTGTCGCACAGCCCCAAGCAGCTCAGTGACCTGTGCTGGTGGTCCCAGCTGTCCTGTGATGGCAGTGCCACACTGCTATTGCATGTGGTCCCATGTGGCAAGTGTGGCCTGTAGCCCAGTCATGTAGTAGTGCCATGTGTATCACTGCTGCTGCCCCTTCTCATCACTCTGGAGTGGTCAAAGACTCTTGTTGATTGTCCTAGGCTTTCTCTCCTTCTGTATGCTCCCTTTAATGTGCAAATAAATACTTGTTTCTCAGCTTGGTTCTTTGAAGAAAGAGCATCCTCTGCGCCCTCAAAGCTGTTACCACCCACCTGCTCCTGCAGGTTCCAAGCAACAGGCAGCAGGGATGGTGTCCCAAGGGAAGAGACCAGACACGTGCGTGTCACCCAGCCACCTCCGCAGCCTGGACATACCACCAGCCCCCTCCTACGCGCCCCCCGCCCCACCCCAGTGGGCAAGCCCAGGTAAGAATGTGACATGGGAAGCTTGATGAGCTGGCGGGGTCAGGACCCGGAGCCCCGGCGGCATTGCTCCCTCACATCAGGATCATTTGGGATGCAAATGATGATGTGTGAGGGGCTGTCCAGCATCGCAGGGTGCAGTTCTTGGGTCCTCCTTGAGGGAGGAAGACTAGTTGGTGTTGGCTGGATTTCCCAGCACTGATCCCCATGTGGGTTTTGCAGTGTGGAATATGCTCTTTATCAGATCCCCTACATGTGTCTTAGGATACACACCATGTCCTCCTGAACATTCATAGCATCATTATGGTTGGAAAAGACCTTCAAGATCGAGTCCAACCGCAAGCCCTTCAACACCATCCTGTTAAACTATGCTCCTGAGCGCCTCCTCTACACCTTTCTTGAACACTACCAGGGACGGTGACTCCACCACTTCCCCAGGCAGCCTGTTCCAATGCTTCACTACTCTTTCTGTGTAGAATTTTTTCCTAATACATAACCCGAACTTCCCCTCGTGCAACTTGAGTCCATTTCCTCTTGTCCCATCCACAGTTATTCTGGAGATCAACCCCCACCTCACTACAACCTCCTTTTGGGTATTTGAAGAGAGCGATAAGGTCTTCCCAGAGCCTCCTCTTCTCCAGATGGAATAACCCAGCTCCCTCAGCTGCTCCTCATCAGCTCTGTGCTCCAGCCCCTACACCAGCTTGGACACCCTTCAGTATCTCACTGTCTTTCTTGTAGTGAGGGGCCCAAAACTGAACACAATATAAAGATACAGTCTGGAAACAGTATTGCAAACACAAAACTACTAGAGGAAGCAGAAATATTGCAGTGCTGGTCCTTAGCAAAATGCTGTTCTTGCCCAGCCCTTCTTTGGTCAGTCCAGACATCCTGCTTTCCAGAAGAAAGTTGAAGTTCTAAGTCCTTCCTGGCTTCTCTTAAATATGCCCCAGTTGCATTTCCAACTTGATGCATTTCTCAAGTCAGGTCTGCAAGCAGAGAAATGAGTGTAGCTGTCAAAGAATCTGTTGGTTTCTGCCTGGATTTTTGCTTCCAGGAGCCTTGCTCCATGTCAGCTTGCTTTTGACTCACAATTTGTTCCTGCTCTGTGTTTAGCTCTCCAGCAGGCCCATCCACCCTTTCTTACCAGCACATCTGTCTGTACTGAGGACACAAAAACTGGGAAGATCCCACCCCTGATTCTGAGCACCAAGCATAAGCGCACATCCTCCGAACCAGTGCCTTGGGTACTGCTTAGTCCTGAGCCGCCAAGTCAAGTCAGCCAGACTTCAGGTAATGAAAAACCTGGATCAGGAAGGACAAGGGTGCCCACTGTGCTTTGGGGATTGGCATTGCTGGTGAGAAGGGCCCTCGGGAGGTTGCTGTTCCATCACCTGCTGAGAATGGGGCAGTCACCCACGCCAGGTCACGTTGGTTGTGGCTGTATCTAGCTGAGCCTTGAAACCTCCTAAGGATGGAGCTCCATGCCAAGGACAGACTGGTGCTCTGGCTCAGCTGACTCCCAGCTCAGCTGCAGGGGAGGAGGGCTAAAGGCCAAACTCCGAGTTGCCGTGTGCTCCAGTGGGAGCCGAGCACTGGGCCGGGTCAGTGGGGGAGCACTGCGCTGGACTTTTTGATCTAGACTAAAGCACCATCTGGCAGCCCAGGATCTCTTCCATTTTTGGTTCATTCTTCCCATTTAGATGCTGAGGATGCCGAGCACTCGTCCTACAACAGCCACTCCCTTCCCCTGGTGCTGGCAGCTCTCAGGGCACCTTGGAGCTGTGTGGCCCAGTCCCCAGCATAGCCACTTGTCTCACCCTAATCTATACTCTTATTCCTTATGCTTCCTCACCACATCCTCTTTCCTTGCTGCCCCTCTCTGCACCTTTCCCAGGCCCTCTGCTCTGTTCTTCCTTTCCAGCTCCCAGTCTGATGGGAGTGCTTGTTGGACATGTTGTGCCATGGGAGCAGGGCTGTGCCCAAAGCCAGTGCCAGAGTGGTGTTTGCTATTGCTCATCCTGTGATGGAAGGTGGGAGCTCATGACCAACCTGCTTATGTCTTAGGCACCCTGAAGCCAACAGGCTCATTTCGCATACCTGGCCCTGTGAAAGTGGGACAAGCTGGTCCACACCAGTCTCTCCAGGAGCCAGATCCATGTTTTGAGCATGCTGAGGATACTCCACCCCCTCTTCCTCGGAGGAGCAGTCTGGTAGGTGGTAGCTCAGTTCCTATGCTTGCCCAGATTTATCATCTCTGTCTGAACTGAGCTGGAGTCTGACCTAGGAAACTCTCTTCCCATCGCTTCTCCCATTACCCTACAGCATTGACAGGTCTTAACTGAAGGCACAGACATGGCTAGACCCTCCTAGTGAAGGTTAGACCTGCAGAGATTGCTGTTATTTACTATTAGCCAAAATCCCTGCAGACTCTTTGGAGAAAAGACACGTGGATGAATTCAGGTTGCGCTTTTGGACTTGGAGAAAGTATCTATGTATGCACTGGCTTTGGCTCTCTGTAGTGCAGGTGACATCCACCTGCCTGCTAGGATGCAAAACCAGTTAGTGGGAGCTTCTTTGGGTTACTTGGTGTTGGGGTTGGGCTTAGCGGCGCTCGCTATGTTCAAGTAGAGCTGCTGTGAGGGGCCCCAGATCAAGGGCTTTGTTATCAAGATACAGAAGCTACTTTGGAGGAAGCTGGGGGCAGAAGAGATTTGGCTTAATGATGTCCGTCTCCTGCTTGTAGAACAGATTGCTGCTCCGCAGGGTCCGAGCTCTCTATGATTGCACTGCTGACCGGGAAGATGAGCTGACTTTCCATACAGGCGAGATCATTGTGGTGTCTGAAAAGGAGGACAGCAACTGGTGGGTGAGTGAACCTGCATGTGCGGAATGGCTCTGGGATTTCCATCTGATTGACTCCGCTCCCCATTAATCTCTTACTCTGTCTCATACATGTTGCACCTCTCTGCCTTCCATCTTCTGTCTTTTCCTTGGCACAAACTCCTAGCTGTACCTGGGCAACCTGCTCCCTGCCCAGACACTACGTTCCACTGCTTCCATCCTCCACAGTCTGGACAGATGCTGCTATATTTGCCTGCCGCTGCTCATGGCCTGGCCATTCTCCTCATGCATGGCAGCTTGCTTGCCCTAACAAGCCACCCTCTTCAGGGGCAGTGGATACCATTTGTCATCTGTTTTTGGCTCTCTTCAAGGAAGGTGGGTCCTCAGCCCTGGCATTACAGCCAGGGCGAAGCTGCATGTGCAGCTTTTTCCCTCGTCCTCTTTGACATTTGTCTGCACTCACTCCTCATTTTCTTCCAGCAGCTACAGTGTCCTGCTGGGCACTCAGCTTCCGTCCTGTCAACCGCTGCTCTGGCTTATTTCTGGTTATGATGCTCAAGGGGTTCTGCAATTGCTTTATTCATCTGTGGCTCCGTAGAGCAAGAATAACCCTTAAGGACTGAGCATGCAACCAACTAGACACCTGCCTCATTCAGATGGTGCAGAGAGGAGCTCCAGTCCTGGCTTCCATCATGCCCACCCTGTATCAAAGTTGCATGCAGAACTGCCTTGCCAGGCCCTTATGGAAGAGTAACCAGCCGCAGAGCTGAGGATCTCTGAAGATTTTCCTTTGTAGGATTGTCTGATCCACTTTGATTGGGGACCTGACTCACATGAGGCCAGGTGTTTGCCTGGATATTCCTGCCTTGAGGCAGGGCTATTTGAGCAACTAGTTGGAGCTGTTTTCAGCTAGTTTCACTTGCCTTGCAAACCTTGTGCCATATTCACGGCTTCTTTTCTTTCCTTTCTCCCCACAGAAAGGGTGGATTGAAGGACAGCCTCACAGATGTGGTGTCTTCCCAGCTTCATTTGTTCATATCCTCAATGAATAAGGGCAGCTTCAAACCAGGAGGAAAGATCTGATCAGATGCATAAAATGCAGCTCTCCCACATGCCGTCTGCAGAGGGCTCCCGCGGACAAGAAAGCCGGGAGCACCTTCTCACTCCAACCTGCCTCCTCCTTGTCTCTGCCCTGTGTGTCTGTTCTTCTCCGTGGCCTGCCCACAATTCCAGGCTGTCACAAAAGATGCCTCTCTTGCCAGTAGTGCTGGCCAGGGCTCAACATGCCACATAATGTCAATTTAAAGAATGCAGAGGCCTTGAGGACTTGCCTGCGTGTGTGATGGCTGCTAGCAAACTTCTCGGGATAGCCAACAGGAGGGCTTGAAGCAAGCTGTGTGCTCCACAGCCGTGTTCCAGGTCTCAGCCCCTCCATCACCACCACCACCTGAACCCATCCACATGCCCATGCAGGACACAGCCCTCCTAGGCTCTGCTGTCACTCTGGACTTCTGTCACCTGCCTCCACATTCAGTTGCAAGGCAAAGAATCCCCCCATTTCCTGCCTCACCGTGTCTGTGCTGTGTGTCCTGCAGTGCTTCTTTGCTCTGATAGTACTAATGGAAATACAACGGAGCAGAGCCATGCCACTGCCCTGCAGCCCTGCTTGCAACCCCCTGAGAAATACTCCTGGGCAGCAGCAGCCTCGCGAGGACCGAGTATGTTAGCAGCTCCACACTCAGCAAATGCAAGCAAGTCCTGTGGAGTCAGCACCACGTAGCATTCGTGTTGCCCTTGATTCTTTGCACCCAGATTTCTGGACCCAGCGCTCCAGAAAATCTGCTCTGTAGCACCTCAGGTAAATGCCCCATCAGTGCCTAGACTTGGATGACAGCTGGAGAGCTCCCTGGGCCATCATTAATAAATATTAGCTCTTTAGTGCTTTGCAGGACTGTTCTGGTTTGTGTTTGCAGCCTCCTTTCTATTTGCCACTCTCTTTCAAGCACCAAACCTCATCTCAGACATTCAGAGTGAATAGTCCGAGAGGACCAACCTCCCTTCAGGGTAGAACTACTCACTTTAGCTTGCATAGATTTTTTCCATGGGATGTAATTTTCCAATTAGTGAATTACATTTCCCATGCTTCTTCTGTCCGCTTCTGAGTCAAAACCTAGTCAAAAGAAAAAAGCTGCCTGGGTGGTCAAGGCTGTCAAGATCCCCATGTTGCTGGTATTCCCCTCGGTAGAGACTGAACTGTACCACCATGACATATCAGGCTGGAGTAGGAGTGTCACACAGGGCAGCTTCTCCCCTCTTCAGAGGGACATTTTTATGTTGAATTTTCTGACTGAAGAACCGAGAACTTCATCATTTTTTTTTGTTCCTGTCATTGTGCTGGACTAGCTTTTTTTTCTGCTCAGTGGCTTTTTCCCTGGGTAGGGACAATTCTTGGTGCTGATGCAGTCAGATCTCTTAGGGACAGATGGGGCGATGGCAGCTCAGGGCATGCAGGACAGAGAGCTGGGGAGGCTGTGGGCTGGAGGGGCTGGCCATGATGCAGAGGGGCTCCCTCCTGTCCTTGGGGGCTGTGCGGGGCCTGGCTGTGGCTGGGTCTCAGCAATGCATTGCAGACACCATATGGCTGTGCCAGTTTAGCTGGACACCCCCTTGTCCCTGTGCTGTGGGACTCCTCTCTCCTGAGATCTTGGGGCCAGAGCAAGTTGGAATGAGGGAAAGGTGCCAACAAGAATGGTCCAGGCTCTCTTTGGGACAGAGTGGTGTTTGCCAAAGACACCTCAGTGCCCCAGAATGTGAGGTCCGGGGCTTGGCTGGCGTTTGGCTGTGCCTCAGTTGCCCACAGAACCTGCAGCAAAGGGTGTCAGCACCCGCGAGGAGCCAGGCCGGGCCCGGCCCTGAGCCCTGCTCCAGCCCCTGGGGAGGAGGAAAGGTGTGCTCTCTGATGGGACACAGCCGGCTGCATTCCCCACGGGACACAGACGGCTGCATTCCCCATGGGACACAGCCAGTCCGGATCCTCACGAGACACAGACAACCCTGCTCCGCACGGGACATAGCCAATCCTGCTCCTCATGGGACATGTCTGGTCCTGCTCCTTGGTGCCGAGAGGCCCTGCGATGCGGGGGAGATGGTTCAGGCCCTGGGTCCGGGCTGGGAGGAGGATGGGAAACGCCGGGGAGGGACAAGCACTGCAGCAAGCCCGGAGGCACAGATTTCCTCCTTGCCTCGGGGCAGCACTTCCTCTTCTTGCGGAGGCTCTTGTGTGTTCGCGTGGTGGCAGCGCGTGGATGTCGAGCCCCGCTTGCCCAGCCTGGGAGCACCTCTATCACCCGGCGCTGGTCTGCGGCGTGTCCTGTGAGAAGGTGAGGGCCATGGGGCAGCTTAGGGGCTGCCTGCCCTGGGCTGGGGGTCCTGGGGGCCAGGGAGTATGTGGCTGCGACCGGTGTGGGTTGCAGCCCCTGGCCACGGCACTCCTGGCCCAAGGGCACCCTGTGAGCATGGCTTATTTGGGTGCTTCACTGTGGGGATGCGAATGGCTCCTTGGAGCAGGCTGGGTTCGGTGGGCACTGATGGCAGTGGTCGTCCTATGGATGTGCCAGTCATGAGCAAGAGCTGGGCTGCCCCCTCGGTGCTGCAGGATGGGAGCAGAGGGCGAGATGGGCTTCTTCCTTGGTGCCCGTCCCTCTCCAGGCTATGTCAGTCCAGGCGTGAGACCAGGCACTTCGTTTGCTTCCTCATGCTGCTCCATGCCCCTCCTGAGCCCTGTGGTGAGCAGCCATCTCACCCTGGTTTCAGGCAACTGGAAAAAGCTTCATGCAATATTCACTACGTTGCCCTCGTCCCCCGGCTCTAGGCTTAATGGAGCCGCCAGCGCTGGCGGTGCCGCTGCCAGCTGGCTCACCCCCCTCTCCGCCGCTGCGGGTTTCATAGCCCTGGAGGCTCCTTAAGGACCCGGAACAGCCTTTTCTGTTGGCTCTTCGCCTCATGGACAGGACCAGCGCATGCTTTTTGCCTCCATGACATCAAAAGCTTGTGGTTGCCGGTGGAGGCTAAAAGATTGAACCAGAAATCCGTGGCCACGAGCAAGAGAAGCACAGGGGATCTTCCGAGCCCTGCTCTCCACCGCTGCACTAGGCCTGGGGGTGAGCGCTTTGCTGTGTATGAGCGATTGCATTTCCGCTGTGCTTGTGGCTTTTTTCCGCTTCAACAAGAAGTGACACAGCCGGTTTTGAAAGGGCAGGTTTCCAGAGGGTAGGTTCCAGAGGGAGGGCTGGGACCGTTCAAACTGCTCCCTCTCCCTTTGCTGCTGCTGCTCTTTGCTCCAGCGCTGGGACGGCACAGACTGGTGGCTTTGACAGTAGAGCAGGCATCTCCAGGGCCACTTTTGAGGGAAGCTGGTTGGATCCAACAGCGAGCACAGCAGGTACGTCATGCTGCAGAAGGTGCAGAAAATGTTTAAGGTGGAGATAGGAATCTAACCCTTACCTGTGGGGTGGACTCAAAGGGCTCTGTGAGCACTGGGTCTGCTCTGGCCTCATGGTCAGAGCAGGTTTCAGCTTTGTCCCCTGTTCAGGTGAATCCTGAGACGAAAGGAGGAGACAGGGGGCTGGAGGAGAGGCCCAGTACTCCTATGAAGGACAGGAGATAATTTCTGTTGCTCAGCTTCTCAAACACAGAGCTGAGGCCCAAACCTGCCGTGGCCACAAGCTGCGAGCTGCTGCTGAACCCAAGGCAGCGAGGGTCCCGCTTGCTTCTCTTGGGCTCTTCTTGACCCCTGGAACCAGCTCCTTGTTCAGGGCTCACCTGCAAAGGGCAGGCTGAGCACTTAAAATCTCTGTGAGGCAAAGACAGCCTTTTCCTTTCAACTTTAGATTTATGTGAGTATATTATTTGGGGCTAGAAGGAGGGGAGGAACAATGCTTCACTCTCACATGCGTTTATTTAAGAAAAGTTCATGTATGTGCATGCACACAGAGCAATTGCCCCCTCTGACTTCTCCCTCCACATTAACTGGCCACTGAACAGCAGAACCTCGGGGTTAGCAGGCACGAGCATGAGCATCCCAAACTGAATGCTTAACCACTGATTTGCAAAGCATTTTTGCTTCCAATGTGCAGATCTTAAACATTTTGCAGCCAGAGAGTGGCTCCTTGTACAGCAAACATGATCAGCGGTGCATATGATGCCAGCCATGGTGATCTGTTTTGGTTGTCTGGGTGTTTTAATGACCAGAGCAATAAAGCTGTTGAATGGTCTTGAAATGAAAACCTTATTGGGATATTTCAGTTGCCCGCGTGCTAGAGCACAGTGGGACCATAGGATCATTTTGCTCTTTTTTTAGGAAAATTATTAGTATTTATGGAGGCTGGGATGGGAGGTAGGGGTTGTTGCAGACCAGCATCCCAGCTGGGTCCTGGAGGGCCAAGCAGGCAGGAAGGGGTCCCGCTCCTGCCTGCGGTGCCACCTGAAATGTCTCACTGCAGGTGGCATGAGGGATGCTGTGCAGGAAACGGACGCTTGTGGCCTTGTGCCTCGTGCTCTTCCTGTGGCAGTACTTCCGAGCCCCTGTGGCCAGCATCAGCCTTTTCTTCTGGTCTCCATTTCTCCTTGGAGCCCGCCTGGAGCCCCAGTGCTCTGTCAGCGTCAACAGCTCGGCCTGGTTTAACGCTCGCTATGACGCAGCTGTGGGGCCGCTGCTGACGGCGCGAAGCCAGGACCTCTCCTCTGATGTCGTCCGGTGGTGGCTGGTGAGTGTTGAGCAGGAGTCGGACTGTCGCTGCTCCCGCTGGGCACCTCTGGGAAGGGCCTGATGCCAACCTGCCTCTGCTCCATCAGAAGCTGCAGGGCTCCCAGAGCAGAGCCCGTCTCCAGGCTGCCATCCAGCACCTCTTCACTGTCCTCCCAGCCCCGACCAGCAGCACGTGGGCTCCAGCCCCATGCCGGACTTGTGCTGTGGTGGGAAACTCGGGGTGGCTGAAAGGATCACGTCATGGGCCGCAGATCGACTCCCACGACTGGGTGTTGAGGTGAGTGTGCTCAGGGACTGGGGCTGGCCCAGCCCGGGTCCTGCCCTGGCCCCTCTGGGAAACTGGCAGACTGTGAGCAGCCCAAAGCCACGGCCAGCCCATTAAGGCTTAGGCCCAGATTGAAACCCGCTGTGTCCCCAAGCAAAGTGTGTACATCCTTAATCTGGAGCATCCTTAATCTGGAGGATACATCCTTAATCTGAAGACCTCCAGCCCATGCTGATCCTGCAAGAGTGAGGAGAGGCCCAGTGCATCACTTCTTGCAAGACCAGCTCTTTGGGTAATCAAGAGTGCCCATATCCACGTCCTGCCATGCTCCTTGCTTCCCTGATGACCAGGATGAAGTCAGGTCCTAAGCACACACCAGACCCTGGTGGCCTGGGCCTGTTTACCTCATTTGCTAGCCAGGACAGACCTGTGTTCTTGTCCGTCAAGACCAGCACCTCAGGATGCAAATGGTCCCACAAGGTGTGTGGCTTCATTTTAGGATTCCTCTTAATTCCTTCCCTAGGATGAACAGAGCAAAGATAACAGGCTTCGAGGTGGATGTCGGCATGAGAACAACCCATCACTTCATGTACCCAGAAAGTGCAGTGGATCTCTGGCCTGGTGTCCACCTCATCCTCGTCCCTTTCAAGCCACTGGACCTGAAGTGGATGGCGAGCGCCTTTTCCACAGGAGAACTCACGCAGTGCGTAGCTCCTACCATCACGTGCGGCCTGGGTCTCTGGGGGCAGGCAGGTGCATGTTGCTTGTGCCAGATACAGTGGTCATGATGCAGGGAGGCCCATTTGCCCTGGGGAAGCAGGTCACACTCTGGGCTCTGTTCTTCTGGCTGAAGGAAGGGTTTGGAGTCCCCTAGGAACAGGTCTGGCATCTCTGCCGTGTGTTTGGTGTAAGACAGGGCCCTGCAGGGCTCAGGTGGCCCATGGCTGAGGTGGAGGTTGTCCCAGCTGAGTGTCTGGGGGCTTGATGTGGGTCTTCTGGTCTGGTTCCTTGGCTGTCTTGGATGTCCTTCTCTACTGGTAAAGGGCATGGAGGGAGTGCGGCGCTGGGCTCAGCCATCCCTCAAACACTGCTGGAGCCTTTGGGAGCCAGACCAGGTCATGGTCACACTGTTGGGCGGGTTTGGCAGGCTGTGGACTTGCCATGTGCCATGGAGCTGGTCATCACAGCAGTCCTCTAAAGACCATGTACCGCTGAAGGAAAGGTCCACAGGGAAGCTGCTTTCCTCCGACGATGGTGCAGGTTGGCCTGCTGTTCACCAATGTCCTGTCACTTTTTCAGCACATACACGAGAGTCAAACAGTTCATCAAAGCTGACAGAAGCAAGGTGAGCGCTGGGTGGGGTTCAGGGCAGCACCCCTACCTGTAGTCCTTGGTTAGGGCTTGGGCTGGCAGGGGTGGGTGCCCACTTGCCCTGTGTACTGGAGCTGTTGAGACAGTGGGGAAGAAGGGGCTGGTGGCCACCAGTGAACTGGCATGGCTGTAGGGTGGCACGAGCTAAAGGGAGCCTGGGGCCCTGGCCAGTGCTGGGGCAGGCAGGGCTCCCTCAGCCAGAGGCTGGGCTGGGCCTCGAGCAGGCAACAGCCCTTGGGATGTGCAAGAGAGTGGCTGGGAAGGCTGCTGTCCACTCTGGAAGCGCCGGAGTGGTGGCAGGGGTTGGCTGTCCTGTTTGTAGCACCGTGGCAGACTGACTGCTGGGGCTGTGCTCTGCTGCCCTGCTCAGGTGCGGGTGCTGAGCCCTGCTTTTCTCAAGTACATCCACGACAACTGGACACAGCACCACGGGAAATATCCCTCGACGGGCTTCACTGCGCTGCTCTTCGCCTTGCACTCCTGCCAGCAGGTGAGCGCCGCGGGGGCAGCGCAGCCCCAGCGCTCGGCACAGCTGCGGCACCGCTGCGTTCTCGCGGGCTCTGTACGGTGCTTTGGGCTCAGCCTTGTGCTTTCTGCGGGTACAAAGCACTGAAGGGATCTTAGAGCATTCCTAGTTCTGCTCGCTGCTCACGCCGGGGCTAACATCAAGACAGGTTGCTCAGGGGTTTGTTCAGCCAAATTTTGAAAAATCCTACAAGAAGCCCCTGTGGCCACGGCCCTGCTCCTTTTGGTACCTACGTTACCCATAGGTGAATGCTGCTGTGCGGGGTAACAACTCCGTGCAAAGAGAAACGTCCTGCAGGCAGCATGCAGTATGCTGAGCTCTCCACCCCACATCTCCAGGGGTGGTGGGAGGTGGCCACCACAACAGGCTGCGAGCTGAGCTCTGTCCTGTCTCCACGAGTGGGGCAGTCCTGCGGGAGGGCTGGTATGTTCCTCCAAG
Organism: Crypturellus undulatus; assembly: GCA_013389825.1. NCBI lineage: Eukaryota > Metazoa > Chordata > Aves > Tinamiformes > Tinamidae > Crypturellus > Crypturellus undulatus. The sequence continues at coordinate 146,080 of VWPW01005352.1, read as the reverse complement.
GAGCTGCCACCCTTGCTACCTCACTCACCTTGTTTTCCCCGAGCTGCACCAAACTCGCAGCTTCCTCCTGACCAGCTGGGGCTGGGAGCAGCCCCATCCCTGGTGAAAGCCCCAGGTCCTTGTGCTTTGTGCCAAGTGAGCACTTCTCCCACTCTGGCCTCAGTAGACCACAAGCTGCACAAACAAAGATTTGGTAAAGGGCAGGCCCTGCTGCACCTTGCAGATGGTGCACCCGTTTCACGGCCGTTCTTGTTGATGTGCGTGCAGGTCTCTGTGTTCGGCTTTGGAGCAGATCCGCGAGGGAACTGGCATCACTACTGGGAAGAAAACCGTTACTCAGGAGCCTTCCGACGGACGAAGGTCCACGATGCAGATCTTGAATTCAGCCTCATCAAGAAACTTGCAGCTGAAGGCAGAATTTTTTTCTATGAATGACCCGTTTCCAAGAAGCTGAAGCCAGGGTGGTAGCACCAGACCTGGTAGACACCTGCTGGCAGCTGCACCAGCCCCTTCGCTTGCCTCTCCCACTGGTGCTGCTGCCAAAGCCCTCGGCCCTACGCTGGGTTGTTCCAGCTGGGAGGAATTAGGGACATGACGGAGCCTGCGAGCTGCCACGCGTGGCCCTCTGCATGGCCCCACGCTGCAGACCATTGCTCTGCATAGGGCAAGACGAGGCCCCCTGGCAATCCCCAACACCAGCTCTGCCCCCAGCCCTGCCCGGCAGCCACTGCTGCTGCCGCCCGCGGGGCAGCCCTGGATGACGTAGCCAGAGCTTCCACCCCGCTGGCGCCTGGGGACGTTTCAGGTCGTTCAGTGGGCAGGCGGAGGGAGGGGCATCTTCCGTTCCTGTTTTTTTATAACCGAGGAAGTACTTTTAAACAATAATAAAGAACAGTAGGAGAGAAAAAATCAAGCGTGCAAAAGTGAGTGATGGCAGAATTACTGTTGAAAGCATCTTAGGGTGAATAAATTTGGAAACTTGGTGTGAACCAGGCCCTTGTTAATGTTCATTGTATTCACTTTTTGCCTTGGAAAAGGCAGCATGATCTGTCTCAGGCCCAGTCAGTCCAAACTGATTCCACACCACGGGGAGTTTCTTCCCCCAGAACAAGGCAGGTTTACCTGATGGCTCTCTCCCATCCTCACGAGGAGCAGAAAGGAGCTGCTTTCCGGGTAACGCTCCTTTGCCAACGCTGGTCCCCTCCACAAAAGCGGCTTGCAAAAGGTGCTTGGCTGGCACTTTAGATGGCACTTACTGCCTTTGCCCACAACATTCAAGAAACAGCCTTTCAGCTGCTCCGAGAACCTGCCTGCCATGGGGTGACCTGGACGGCCACGATCCCGTCCTCTCATGGGGATGGAATTACCATAGCAGCGGTTTGCAGCTTCCTGCTTTAAATTGCAAACGTGAATGTCCTTGAACTAGATCGAGGTTTTTGCCACTCACATTAGCAACTTAAAATCTTTCAGGCAGTCTATTAAAATCCCTAGATCTCTTTCTTTCATAAAAGCTCCCATCTTGTAAGAAAAAAAAAAATCCCTGTTACCCCCTGTATGAACTATTCCATATCATTTCTGCCTCTTCAGACAGAATCTTCATGGCTGGATGAGTTTTCTGTTTCCCCTTTAAGGCTCTGTGAGCACTTCATATGGAAAAAAATAAGTAAGATTAAGCTGTCCTTTGTCTGCTCTGGGAATTTCCTTTCCCAAGAGCCAGCCCTCGCTTCCTTCTTACCCAATTCCTCTCCACAGCTTGCAATTCTTGTGCTTATCCTTCCGTCTTTCCTTTCTTGTGGCCCTCAGTGTCATGATGGAAACTGCTGAACTGCGGGTGAAACCCTTAGTACATTATTTCCATGATCTTGAAATTCTTTGTTATTCTTTAAAATTTAATTATAAAGCTGTGTTCTCTGCTGTGTCACAAAGGGGCTGGAGCTGTTCAGACAACTTGTTGCTCCTTTTAATCAACACTTTACGCTTCTCTTTCCTCAAACCTGAGTAGTCAGGATCACCTGGTGGATTTATTAAATATCCTTGTTCCAAAAGTGCTTTTTACAACCCTTTTTTTCCCTCTGTTCTAGGAGATAAGTCAATCTCTTTACCCACAACTCAAATTGCTTCTCTCTCTGCCTGAAAACTTCTATACTTGCTGCTTTGAAGATAAATTCAAACAATTAAGCAAATACTACTTTCAAATTAAGTGTATTTATTCTCAAAGTGTTAAAAATGGCTTCCTCCGCATCATTTGACGCTTGCTTGTCTCTGTACTACAAATGCCAAACTTGCTCAATTGCTCTAAGTTTAGAGCAAATACAAGAAACACAGCTAAACTGGAGCTGAATTACCACAGCCATGAGCCTGTTTTGCCTTAGAATGAGACAGAGATTCAGGTTTTTTTTTCTTTTTGCTCCTCATCTTCCAGTTTTTTATAGCATAATGTCTTCTGCCAGCCTCAGCACCAAGCCCTTTGGTCATTTGTGTAGGGCACTCAAAAGAAGAAAAACCCCTTCAGCATCACGATATACCTATATATTTTGCCACATTACAGGTTCAGTACGAAGTTAGTAACAGTGATTGAAATAAATTAATTTAATTGTTCTTCTAATGCTTGACCAAAACCCGCAGAGGTTTAACTTTATTACAAAATACACAGGAAGTGAAAAACATAATCCAATTTAAAAATTAATTAAAACTGCAAACAGTGGAGTTTGTTTGGTTTTGTTTTTACTGAACTGTTTTTACTGTTTTTACTTTCATAAAAAGAGTTTGGTTTGAAGCAGCCAGAGAACTGCCCCATGGTGCTGTAGGCCCAGCTCGAGTGACAGCTCTCGCCACAGCGCTCAGCCCTGTTGATAGAAAAGCACAAGGCATCCAGCACATTTTCACAGAGATCTGGCATGCGCAGAAGCACGCTCAGAATCCCTTTTTAACAAACAGAAAAAAAAAGAGAACAGATGGATGGTGTTGCCAGAAAGTTTTTTTTCATGGTAACTTCAATCAGCTCCAGGTTGCATGACAACGTAGTACCTTATTCCTGGAGACCATCACCATGCAGTATCTCCAGCAGCTCTTTTGGGAGGTAAATTTGATGAACATGGACAGACACAAAAGGAGTGGTAAAACAGGGTCTGCACAGCCGGACAAGAGGACTACTGCATCTCTGCAGGAGCAAGGTTCAAGCTGTTCCATCCACAAACCAATGGCAAACAAAGAATGATGAGACAGTAATGTAAGAGCGGTTGGGGCCATCTGGTAATTCCAAACCTCCTCTCTTGTGCACACACACGATCACTTGTATTTTGAAAAAAAAATCTGTTTAGCTCTCCTTAAAAGTTTTTTTTTTTTCTTGTGAGGTGAGGTCATTGCTTATTTATGTTGTCTTCCCAAGTTCAATTTTCTTCTGGATGGCACGTGCTGAGTGATAAATCAAGGAGTCGATGAATCCTGCAACTAGAAGGAGAAAACAGATGAATCAATCCAGACATTCCCTGAAGAGGGAACAGCTCTAGGGAAAGAAAACACAAACCCTTCTGTCAGAGTAAAAAGAGGAAACAGCTGTGGCTGCTCAGAGGCATAAAGGTCCTCAACTCATTAGCAGAGACAAAATCCAGCTTGCAGGGGGCAGATATGGCAATGCTTCTCCAGAGCAAGATTTCTCTTACAGTAGCAAAGATAAGATAAGCCAAGCTGCATGTGCTTATTGATGAGTGAGAAGAATTTGGAGAGGAAGTTCAATTTAGAATGGTTAGTTTGTTTCATGCTCTGACACTGCTGGCCAAGGCAATAATTTGCATTTCATAGAATCATAGAATGCTTAAGATTGGAAGGGACATATTCATCTCAGTTTCTTTTAAAGAAAGAATTCAGTTTCAGTTACTTTTAAAAGTAAGCCAGTCTATGCAAAAAAGGACACACTTCCCTTTACGGATGCCCTTTAGGACAGACTGCAACGCGTACCAAGTAAGGACACAGAACAAAAAATAAAGTGATGCCCTTAGTTCTTTATGCAGTATTTTCCCCAGATCTCTCCAGTCAAGGCTCTGGAAGAGTCTGCTAATTCAATACTTGCTTGTGACCAAGAAAAATCTCAGAGTGGGACTTCTGCTACTCCAGACAACCCTGCTTCCATTAAGACAGCTTTCACAGGACAAGTTCTTGCTTAGCTCCCTCTTTTTTACCTGAGGTAAAACAGGGTGCCAGAAAGACAATTTTAATGTCTTTATGAAGCTTCCATTTCTTTTCTCTGTTATTTGGCATTACTAACCTAGGGAACAAGTAAGCAGTTTCTTGACCCTACACCAAAAAGTACCCAGACATTGTGATACTACTTAAACTCAGAGAGTAGCAGCTAAGATTGATTCTTCTTTCTCTTACTGAAGAATATGTATTTTTTGGTCTTGTTATTTTTTTTTTTCAGTTAACTTTGCAGATGGCTGTCATTTGTGGTCATTTTGCCTTGAAAATATTTCTACTGGTGGGATGAGTTTAATGTTTTAATACAAAAATTATTACACAGCTGATTTGATCTATCCCCTAGAATACAAAAAATCTAAACATGACATACGTTAGCAAAAACTACAAACTGGATGTCACTGCTTGACGACACTCGCCTTTGTCATACAAGTAATTTTTGAAATTATGAATTTCTTGGGTGCAACAAGGTCTGCTAACTAGATCTCATGCAGATATCTCCTGGCTGGATCTGACCATAGCAGCTTGGGGTCAAGGATTTTATCAGCTTAGGTTCCACCTGAAAGCACCTACCTGCTCACAGACCCTGGTTGCCCATGCATTCACATGCATGCAAAAGACTGCATTATTTGAAAACAAAATGTCTTGTAGAGAGAAAGGAAATACTGTGAAGGTCTTGAAAGTCTGAGGTGCTAAAAGCATTTTGATGCTACTCCCATAGCTCTGCTGGACATGCTGTACTGCCTCCTGAAGGTGGAAATCATCATATCCCAGAAAACGTGGGCTCATCACCAACCATGCACTTAAGGAACAGTAAGATGGAAAATGTTTGCTTTTTAGAGAAAAAAAGATTTAAGGGTTCAATACCTGTAAATATGCCTCCAACAATAGCACAGACTCCCGTAAGAAAATGTGTAAAGGACCTAGAATGAGGAAAACAATTTAAACAATCAGCATGAGCTCAGATATCAAAAAGACAGCTAAATAGACAGCTAAATAAGAATCAACTAATACAAACTAATTCATAATTATATTACTGTATATTAATGTAGTATTACTTATACTACATTAACATATACTGCATAAATATTAATAGCTAACAATCAACAATTTTAACAATTAAATAATCCGTATCAGCACAGAAGCAGTCTCTATTTTTCCCATCCTTTTTTTTTTTACTGAAGAACAGCACTGTATGCAGTGCACTCTAAACAGCTGAATTGCGGCCTTGAGAGGACAGAGCTGAAGGATGGGCTCTGTATTTCTAAGATTTTAGCCACTCCCGCTCAGACAGAATACACAACTGAAGGCTAGTATAACACAGAAACAAAATCTCCAAGCATTTATTAATGTTAATACATTTTAGGGTGTCAACTTTAACCCTGCCTCATTATGATCACAAAAGATTTGTCAGCCACAAGCTGCTGTTTCCCTGCAACCACAAGCCTCTGATTAACTGAGGACACTGGAAGAAGAAGCAGGTTTCACCCTGACTACAATATACAGAAAAAATTACAGGAAATGCAGAAAAACACATTGGGTCAGGCTGAGTGCCACCACGGGTGCTAGAAAGATGTTCTCTGGACAGTGAAAATACAAGAAATTGCGGTCTAATCAAATGGTTATGCTACATAAAACCAGGAGACACCAGGTCTTCCCATTAGGGGAATTACCAAGTTGTTTAATGCTGGATAAAGAGATACCTTGGTAACGTTCTTCAACACTTGTATCTTAGGCTTGGAATGTTTTTTTTGCAAAAAGAAAGAAAACACTTGGGACATCTTTTTCTCTTCATCAGAAGAGAGGCCTTCTATTCTTGTTTTCATCAACGGCCAGTTCTCAGGCTGCCACAGGAGAAGCCTGCTAGAAGGTGTAGCAGTAGAGTAGCAAAAGGACATGGTTCTTATGATTCGTAAAAGGCTTTGGGGAAATTAGTGTGAACCATGAACCATTTTGCTAGACTTCAGCTCACCAAACCAATTTACTTCTCCATCTTGATACTGAATTCAGATGCTTCAGTTAATGGCAGAAACCCCCAAATCCACTTTAGGCCTTTACAGTGAGACGAACTGCATTTGGGAGTGCCCCTTCATCTCTGAACTATGAGAGGGGTTGGATCACCTCAGGAGTCTGCGCTGCAGCATCAAAACGAGGCTTGTGTTTTAAGCTATGCAAAAAGCCAAAATCAGTATAGGGTGAACGTGAAATAAAAATAAAAAAGTCTCATACCTGTGTTTCTCCGTCAGCTTCACCATCATGGGAGAAAGCTCATAGAGTACAAATACACCAGGTAGACCTTGGTCTCCTATTAGCCCATTGGCTATTTTCTCGTGCCGTGTAACTGAAAACTGGTTTGTCCTTACCACCTGGTAGGAAACAAACATGAGCAGAGTTTTGTTAGCAAGGAAGAGGAAAGGCTTCTGACACAAGAGCTCAGTGGACCACCTCAAGCAGACCTGTTCAACCATTTGGGTGAGAGCTGAGTTTAATCAGTTTTAATGGCTGTAAAGAGCTCCACTAATACAAGTCTGCTTTTATTACAGGGCTACATCTAGTTCACTCTCCAGGATTCACTATTGTGGTCTTTGCAGGCTGGTAACAGCACAAGCCGTTCTTGACCTCAACTCCCAGCCCTTTCAACATCTGCAGAGCCCCAGTTGGAGGCCTCCCCGCAGCTCACCCACGACAGAGGCCTGCAGTGCACCTTTCTGCAGGGCTGCACTTGCTGCATCTGCTCTCGGCCTACCAGCTTTGCCCACAATGAAAACTGTATCCTCTTCCTTACAGTTGTATTTTTGATGCCTAGACTACTATTGCATTTGTCCCTGGTAGAGGTCTGAGTCTTTACATTTGACACCAATTTGCTTCAGTATTTCAGACTTCTTCTATTTTGATCATTCAGCTTTTGTCCATGGTACTTTAAAACTAATTGTCTCAAATATTTTTTTCCTTGTACATCAAGTCCATGTTATCCTCTGAAAGTCTGTTGTACATTTAGAGTTGTTTAGGAGATAGAATGGACATACAGCAAGTGGCTTGGATTCCAGAAGTTCTTAAATTGTAGACATGCTGATCTTGGGTTTTTCCTCACAGAACACTTTCAGGATCTCCTTGCTGCTTTGACTTCCCCTGAGCATGCACTATGCATCCCAAACATGAGGAAACTGCTGTGGTAACTTTAAACTAGCTCCTGGGATAGAGGCTGATAAAGCTACTGGGACAGAGGCTGAAATATATTTCAGATGAACTCCACAGGAATCGTTATTCTTGTTAGGGTTGTTTACAGGAAGAATGTCAAACAATATGTGTTGCTTCCACCAGCTTCGATAAAGAATGTGGTAGGAATCAGAACATGAGCAGAAAGTCTTTGAAGATTTTGTATTTGTTCTAGAGAGTGAGGAAGTAGATTAACTGCTGTGAAAAATTAAAAATAAAATCTAAAGAATGTTATTCAGAACAATGAAATGTTGATTATCCCTACCGAATTACTACTTATAAAGAGCTGGAGATGAGGGACTTGAAGCCACCACACACATACACTTGTTTAAAATAAACAAATTTTAAAATATACAAAACTGCAAAGTAAGGAGAAATACTTTCTTTGCACAGAATTATGCTGCAGGCTATAAGAACGAACAAGTAACACTGAGGCTACTTCACCTCTTACAGCTATGGCACCAGCAGCAGGAGACACATGTATAACCACAATAGATATTACTATATAAGAAATAATTTGACCTCATGTGTAAGTAAATGTATGTGAACAAACAGAGGATACAAGAAAATATGTAGATATTTGATATTCATAAAAACCCCAAATCAATTGAAAAAAAAATACTTACCTCACCATCTACTTTCATATACACTGTGGGGACCACTTTGACAAAATACTGAAACATCATGGAAGCTAGAAGCAAAGTCAGAGACACACAGTGAAAAATCAACTGTATCAAATGGTAGAGAGCTATAAAAGTTTAATTGACAGGACAGGCAGGCACAGATTCTTTTTTTCCTGACAAATTTCTCAAGAAGTATCTTTTTGTACCATAGCTACTGGAGGCATGAATGAGAATGAAGTTAATGTCTGACATTACCTTTTCTTTTTCCAAAGTGTTCCTTATCCAAGCAGAAACAAAATGAAGCAGCTCTTTTACTCTGATTAAATGGAAGAATTTCTTTGAAGCGGGTTACCTCACTATAGTTTCACCAGTTCAACTTTTCCAGAAAAATCTTACGCTAACATAGGGACACTTTTCTCTTTAAAAGCATAACTGTAAGAAAAAATGCCCAATTCTAAATACGTATCCTACACCAGCTTAATTAACACTATGTATTTGTGTAGAAACATGGTGTTTATCACAAGGGGAGACGAAGAAAAAGGCTTGGACCAATGGAGAAAAAAAATAAGTGAACTCTTTCAGCTTAGAATAGCCTGTTCCTTTAGTTATCTTAATAATAATGGAAGGTAGCAGTCACTTTGAGAAACTTCATGAAATTCCCATAAGAGAATATTATTCCTCAGTTTCTACTGCAGGAATAATTCTCAAATCTAGCTGATATGCAACAAACATAAATTTAACCTACAATCTTTTTCTTCTGCTCTTTTTTTCAAACTGTATCTTCAGTCCTACCACAATTCCATATTCAGGTAAGATAAGAATTTTAACACTATTTCAATGCAAATGACTTCTTTCTCCAAGCTTTGTTATATAAAAACAACACAAATGCAAAGTCTAGCAGACTTTAGTGCATCTAAAAAAATAACTTATCTCTGCAGTGGCATATGAAGTGTCATGGTCAGTGTCTTTCATGAAAAATGAAAGGGGGCAAACATGGGCAGATCTGTCTCAGAGGAAGGGACCTCTTTTTGAAAGAGCACATTATGGAAAAGTTTTATGCAATGCTGCCAGGGTTCTCAATACAGCTTGGAAACTTTGCTCCTGTTCTCTCATAACACTTATCAATTACAAATACTTAAGAGGAGACATCTCTCAGCTGGCTTTTACCTTGCTGTGCAGTGACATCTGTCCCATCCAGAGGGTTCACAATGCCTGGATAATCTCTTCCAAATGAGAGATGCTTGATGTAATGTGTCATATTGATCTGAAACAGAAAGGCTAATAATTCAAACAACTGCATAGCATCCCAGGTAAAGGTAAGAGGCCTGGAGTTATTTGTTTTTATCTTTTTCTTAGAATAGCTCAAGAACAGAACCAGGTTCTCTCTTAATTCTGCAGTTCTTAATAGTAAATTGCAAAGCACTTGCTCTTCTCATTAAGTTGTGGGAGAATCCAAAACTTCGCGGAATTTCTCCCCTTCCTGTTGGAAGTCCCCAAATCCTAGTGCTTTTCCCTCCCACCCACAGAGCAGGCTGCTCCAGCTGCTCCTCTCAACCCCAGCAGCACCATTCTCTCAAACACGCCCAGTGGTACAGGTAGCGCTGTCACCTTCCTTGCTCCCAGGGCAAGGGCAAACTCTAGCAGATCTAGGGGTGCAAATGGCACCTCTAGGGTCTTAGCCAAGGATGTAGCACTATGTGGTCTCAGGAAGAGAGCAAGAGGCTTGCAGGCAACATGATGTCCCAGAAAATACACCGGATTTCTGTCTAAAAGTAGGTTCTAGATTCTCCTCAGATTGAAAAAGCTTAGAGACAGCTGCTTTCAACATGGCAATGGGAAGAAAATGACAAAAGGAAAACAGACACTTTGTCTTGGAAACACTTACATTATCAAGTCCAAAGCTCTGGAGATCATGAACTGTAACAGAAAAATAGTTTAATAATGTAGTTGAGACAATGGCATCAAGCATATTTGTTTACCTTATTTAAGTTTATGAGGGAGCTTCCCTGCTAAAATGTCAAGAAAATAACTTGGATTTCTCTCTTACTTGCAGTAGGAGACATGACAGAAAAAACTGCTGTAATTCTCCTTCTCACATTGCCTAGTCACTGTTAGAGCAACAGAAAATAATTTTAATTTAGACTTAATTCAGATTAATCATTTCAGTCATCACTGGAATATATTCTTAATGTGGAAGAAAGAGCAAGCTTGCAGAGGTGAGCAAGGATAATTTCACTGTAATCTCAATCATTCACTGATAACTATTTTAGATTTTGCCTAGCTCCCTTAACACTAGCAGAACAGATCTAAAGAAACAACTGAGCAGAGCTTCTGCCTTAAACAGTGACACAGGAAAAGTACCCAAAAGAAATCTTCAGCATCTGAGCACCACAGCACTCCCACCAGTCCCGTCATTGCTATCCAAGGAGCACATAAGGAAAAGTGTTTGCAGGGAAAGCTGAGTTCAGTCTCAGGATGGAAGTATAACTTGCATCTAAAGTGCAGTATTGTTACACATCTATCCTAAGGCAGCCAGTCTCTAACAGGCTGTGGCACATTTTAATGGGTAGATTCACGTGCTCAGGGAGCCAGACTTCACCCTTCATCCCAGCAAAGAAAACCCCAGTTTGGAAACTGTGGGCTCTTAGTTTATGAGTTGATGCAAGTCAGCTCATTAATTTCTGCTATATTATTAATGAAGATCAAGAATGCTGCTGTCTGAAAAGGATTTTGATATGCAATCCAACACAAGGAAGGCTGCAAAGCTAAAAAATTGACTGAAACTAACCTCTCCTTTAAAATAAACATTTATCATGAGTATACCATCCATTTCTCCAATTAACATGTTTCTATTAAAAAAAAAAGCTTTATTTGTGCTTACATAAAACTCACTAAAAATACATGCATGCAAAACACAGGCTGTACTGTTAGAGCAGGAAATGCTATATATACTCTGCCTTCTACTTTGATCTAGGGAAACCACAACGCATTGCACAACTTAAATATTCAGCACTCAGAAACTAAGGCTGCAGTCAGTGGAATTAAGGCACTGGTTTTGCATTACAGAGGCAGCATTAAGTTAAGTGTTCAGAGATACACCGGCTTCAGGTGTTCCCGATTCTCCTGCTCCCTGTTCCTGCCTCAGGAAGAAGTGTGCAGACCTTCCTCCGCCACGAGCACAGCCATTTGTGTGGGAGCAGCTGGATCAGAGAACCCATTTATCTTATAAAAAGACCACAAATTTGGAATTACATGTGAAATCAGCAATGGTGAGAGGGAGAAAAAGGAGAAGTGGGGATGGGATTATACTACACTGTTTTCATAACCGGCTAAAAGAAACACCCTGTTTAATGTTGCAATCAATAAAACATTAGGCACTTGAGAGAAGCTGTTTTAGGCACTGGTGAAGTGTTAAGACTCACAGCCTTTTGTACTTCACCAAAGTGCAAACACCAGTAAGCTAATACTCAGCTTAGAGTAAAATCCTACCGAGATTCTAGCTATAGATGATCTGCATTTAAGGCGGACTACTAATGAAATAGTCTTTGTGCTCTAGCTGAAACACAAGCATTGCTTTACTGGAGTCAATTTTGACACCTGATCAGCTCCTAACTAAGGTTAATGCCACCGCCGCACTAGCAGTTGTGCTAACGCACAGCAGCGATGGGCACAACCCTCAGCACGGCGCCTGGCAGGAATCCCTTCTGGGACAGGGCTGGTAGCAGCCTACACAAGGTTATGGTTTTTTTCAGTTTTAGGGCTTTAGCAGTCGCATTCATTAATGTGTGGAGGGTGAGCTGAGTACTAGTGAGAGTGAGGATTCTTCCAGCAGTAGCAGAGTATGCGGAAGGCTCTGGAAAAGCATGTGAGAAGGACCAGTTACCGACCAAGGCTAAACTGATTTTATCTTATGTATGACTCATTTTAACAGTTGTAGCTATTTAAAATGTGATTTCCTCATACTGCTTTGTTATCGTGTTCCATATGTAAAGTGCTGATTACTCAGTTTTTATAAAATACTTCTCAAATAAATGATTTAAAATTCTGAAGAAGCAAGATCTAGGCATTCAGTCTCTAAAACAGTTTTCAACCAGTCTAAAGGTTTATTTATCTTTGATCACCGAGGTGTATGCTATACACTGCCTGGGTTGGAGATAAACATTTAGCTAACCATGGATTTCTTAACATAAAACAATAGGTTATTTAGCCTACTTAGGGAAGAAAACCAGCAAGGAAATAGAAGATATTAAGAAATTATCAACTAGGACCAGAGACGGTTATTTCTACAGAAACCAACACTTTCCTTTCTGTAACTGCAGGGTAGGGTACCTAACTGCAGGTTAGGTAAGATACAGAAATATCTCAGGTTTATCAAGGAATCTATCCATTCTTATATAATTTGGTTTTCTACAGTGTTTAGTAACATTTTAATTAATTTTAAGATGTGCAGTCAGTTTGAGGAATTCTCCCCATCTTCTTTGTCTGACCTGAAAAACCACAAAGCTTCCTGGGTAATCTTAAAATCTGGTTCTCAGTCCTATATTTGTAAAACTGGGTAACAGCCCTTCCTACCACTAAGGATTTTAAAACCAAATACAGTAAGATTGCAAGGAACTCAAGACAGAACTAACAAAACATGCTGCTTCAAAGCCTACTAGGACACCAGGTTTTAACCTGGGGATTAATTTTCTTGAGGAAAATATCTTACAGGAACACAGTGGCGTAGAAAGATGCTGCGAGACAGATAAGGACACACTATGAAGAGGGGACTAAGGCAGGCAGCAACACTAAGGCATTGCAGCTAGGGGAGGCAATCGGAACAGGGAGCTTGAGCCCTCTGCCAGATGTTTAAACATTAACTGTGAACACTGTCATTCGCTCATCCTTCAGAAAAAAACAAAAAAGAAAAAAAAAAAATGTATAACCTCCCCACTCCTCCTGCCTCCAAACCTTCTCTTGAGTATTCTGTAACTAGCAGGGTCGGTGCATGAATTCTCAGCAGAAACTCTCTATCCTGTTGTCAAAATGAGATTAAAGGAGATAATTATCCCATCTGATTCCCAGAGAAGTCTTTCCAACTTATTGCCATGTCCCTCTTGATTATGTTATCTGTACAGAACAACTAATAATTCACATTATCTCTAACAATGACATATTAAGATCATTTAAGTCAAAGACACTCAACCTTTTTCATCTGGTGATGTCATTTACCGCATGAGAATGACCTGGCATGGTTCTCCTTACAGCTTTTAGGAAATCAAATCCCAGCCTAGATCAACAGCTCCTCCCAAAGGAGATTCAGAAGCACAGCAAATAATAGAAATTCAATTAGTTCTGTAGTAAATCATTTTGAAAAAGAAAGGATACAGCAACACTTACTCTCAACAGCGTGCACTGCAAAAATGAGCAGAGTAGGAGAGAAAAGAGAAATATTCAGATCCGTATAATGCAAATCAGAGATTCAGATACAGCAGCATTTAAAACTCTTACCAAAAAGAGGAAGAATAATTGCTTTTGCTGGTGTGTTTTCTAGACCACTTATAAAGACTCCCTAGCTATCAAAAGAATTGATAAATGCACCAGCAATCACTGAAAGAGTAATTGAGACACAAAAATGCAGGGAATTAATCACTAAAAGAAAAAAATACAGTGGGATGTCCATATATTTCAAATAAGCTCTAAAGAAGCATCTCAGACAATACTGATATTCAGATTCCATTTCTTTTAGTTCCTTAGGGGAGTGAAAAGGTTATTTTACAAGCAACCAAAGCTGCTGGGAAGCGTAGCCAAGCTGTACATTCACAAAATATTGCTATTCAAGGCTAGGTAATGGGTAACACATTTTTCTCTCAAACAGTCCTGTGCTTCTTTCACTATATCTGACACACAAGTACAGTGGAAAGCCATGAGGTTATATTTGTTCATTCTGTTACTAGATCTCAACAAAAGTGAATACCTGGGGAGAGATAAAATGCATATGTGGATGGCGTATCTCAAAGAATATTCATCGTGGTTGAGTAACCTCCATTTCTTTGGTTTCAAAAGACTGTTCGCATGTGACTGCACCACACAGGATTAGCAGTAACTTCCACAGCTTTACACCTGCTTGGAGATGGGACCTGAATCCTTCACCCAGCAACTCCTTATTCACTTCGCTAAATGCTACATCTCTAGTGAGTCTTCTGTGACCACGTGTTTTTTGCTATAGAGAAAGCGTGGGGATCCTCCAGATAGCTGCATGACAGCTCTTAGGCATCCCCAACAACTCATTCACTTTGAACTCTAGTAAATTGTAATCTGCTGGCAAATGGAAATGTTAGTTTTGTGATCTTAAAAGCAAACTTGGTACATCAGTAAATGGCTTGTTCATCTACACGGAAACAGATCAGACCTTGAATCTTTTAGCACCAACATAAGCAACCTCTGAAAGTTTTCATACCAGTGTAAAAAGAGTATTGAGCATTACTGAGGATAAAATACCTAAGCAGGTATCAAAAAGCAGCTCAGTGCTAGCCCTGCATGTGCACTAGCTCTGTCTCACGTTATTTCTTATTCTGTTTTCTGGGGGTGGGGAAAAAAAAATCAACTACCCAAGAGAGTGATTACAGTTTTGATAATATTGATAATAGCAATCACATGACAGAAATGGAAAAGCTCAGACCAGAATTACCCTTGTGATTGTAATTACTATGTGCTGCTGACTAGAACCCTTCACTTTGTCATGAAGATGCCTGTGGAGATTCCCATTTCTGGAGATCTGGAGGATTACAAGAGTAACTCTCAGGGCAAGGAGAGAGCATCAGCACATGAAACTGAAAAGCTGATCTCCCAGTTGGAATATCTGAGTAACACTCAACAAAGAACGGACTTTGTCTAGTCAACAGTTGCACAGACATGGTATAGCCACACCAAAGTGCGGCAAGGAGACTGGCACCATGAATGAACTTCCCATAGTCTGGACATTCATGATAACCCCCTATTTCCTAGTTCAAATCAGAAATACAGCAGTGAAGGAAGCAGTATGAGGATACTCTCCTGCGGAATCTGCCATTAAGCACTTTCCAGAAGCCAGTACAGCCTGAGTGTGGGAACCCTCAAGCTCAAATCAGTAAGGGAAACAAGACAGTAGCAGAAATACTGTCAACCATCACAGTTTTATATCAAATAGGTCTGGCAGAATTAGTATTTTATTGGATTGGTAGGGTAGTTTATGACTTCTCTTAGGCATGCAGTTTTATCCTGCATGACAGTCTCTTAAGCATATTAATAGGGCTTATCATTAATGCAGACCTCATTAAAGGGATTATAAAATCATGCAGACAGAAGTTCTAACAATGGAATTATCACTGAAAAAAAAAGCTTTTTCCACGGAAGGTCATAAGAGTGCTGTCCTATGACCAACCCTAGTCAAAGTCTTAGTGAGGTATTAAATGCAAATACAAAACTTCTGAGCGCAAATTATTTTTATTTATTTATATATATATATATATATATAAATATATAAATATATATAAATATATATATATATAAATATATATACACACACACACACACACACACATAGGGATTACAAAGAAAGGTTATACTGTGATAAGAGTCTCAGCTTCATATATAAAGCACAGCCTCTGAAATGATCGTTTCTCTTAAAGTGGGATATAGTGGGCGTCTACTTGGTGATACCATGAAAGCCTTGCACAGTAACAGGATGAAAACAATGGAAAACAAATGCTGGGTATTACTAAGAAAGTAAGAGAAGAAAAGTGAGAACATCATCGTATCACTGCCTACAACATTAGTTGGATCTTCTTGGGTGCAGTTCTGGCACTTCTGGAAATAGGAGAACTGGAAGAGGTCCAGAGAAAGGCAGCAAAGAAGCTCAAGGGCTGAAGGGTTTCCACAAAAGACCAGCTGAGTAGGTTGGGATTCTTCAGCTGAGGAAAGACATGACCTACAGAACGGCCCAGGAAAGATCCTTTACATCCTAAGTGCTGAGTGGCAGGCAGAGAGCAGGTAAGAATCATTTTCCAAAGGATGAACAAAGGCCCTCAAATGAAGCTAATGGCAGCCAAGCTGCAAGCAAATGAGAGGAAGGTATCCTTTTTTGTGTTTTTTTTTTTTCCTTGCAGTGGAATAAACCTGTTAAACTCCTTTCAAATAGTTGTTGTAAATGTTTAGATGGGATCACTTAAGATGGGAAAAGTACCTGGAAGAGAGCCACTGATGACTCTCCCTAGACTGTAAGAGACTCAGGAAAATCCTTGAGCTGAAAAAAGCTGCACCTTAAGTATTAAGGGCCCTCTTTTTCTTGTTATGTAATATGAAAAGGTTCCCACAAAGCCTACCTATATATCACCTCTCCTACTCCTTTTCATTGCACTCAAACCCATTAACACTCATAACTCTGGCCCTGAAAACTCTGCAGTGATTTTCTACTTTTCAGCTGTACTTTCTCTCCATTGTCCATATTACTTTTAGTTCAGTAAATCCAAGACTTCTCGGGTAGATGGATTAGGGAGCTATCCTGACCTTGCCCACTCCTCTAGGGTACAAACACCACAGAGCACTTTGCTCTCGGTAAAACAGTTTGCATTCATGCCTAGTATAGAGAAAAGATGTAATGGAGAGATATTTCTCATTAACATAGGTATATGATGTAGAGTTGTAAATACTAGCCGTGATAAGGCTGCTGTTGCCATGCTAATTTAAGTATATATATGCAAAAAAAAACACAAGTTCTGTAGAATTAAGTGATTTTTTAGACTTACACTCCTGAAAAAAAAAACAGACAAGATTTCTGCACAGAAGAGATTCATTTCATCGGCAGAAACCATGCTCAAAACCTTGCTTTTTTTTCCCCAAATACATCAATTACTCTTCTCCCCAATGATTTTTACCTCAGAGGTACAGATCACTCTACAGACAATTATGGGAAGCGGAATCAGGAATTAAAGTTCTTTGTGAAACCTTGACTACAAATTTCAAGCTTCAAAAATTCGATCACAGCAACTGCAAACATTTCATTAAGTCACATAAGTATTTCCAATAGAGTTCATGGTAAAGATATAAGGCATAAACTACCTACCACTACTCATCCAGTTACTTTGTATTTACATGCTTGAGAAGTCCTTTATAACTTGAGAAAGCTCTTTATAAATTAAATTTGTTTTACAAGTACTTAATTACTTTAAAAATCTCTTCAGATATTCTCTAAAATACCTCTTCCAGAAATACTCATATTCAGGTCTTGGACTGAACATCTTACTTGAGACTGTTTTACAGCAGAGCAGCAAGGTTTTATAGAACAAGTGAAACTACTTGTGGGCAGTGTCTCATTCTCTTGCAAGTTCCTCAAAGTCCCTGTGGCAGAACTTCCACAAAATGCTTTCCTATTTGCTCATGATGGTTCTAAACTTCTATAATGAAACTTCAATAATGTTCTCCCCACTGTGTACAGTTTTTCTTGTGGGTGGCAATGCAGAGATAGTCAAAGGGAAAGTACAGATATTCTTTGAAGCTAAAAGGTTACAATAAAGAGAAAAGGAAAATACTTTACCATGTACATGAGACTGCTGAAAACTTTTCCCTGGTGCAAAGTGAAAATTTCCAGCTACCTGCAGGAGATAGTCATCTTTCAGTAAAAAGTCTGGGTCCACATAAATAAAACAATACTGGCGCTAGGGCTTTTTTTTTTTTTTTTTTTTCAAAAAAGGCAAACCAACCAAACAAAAAAACCCAAGATATATTTTAAGCAAGTCACTTCCATGGGTGTCAGTATCAACAGATGACCTACTTGTGAATCTTCCTCACCACATTTTGTGATAAGTGGCTCCATATTTGTTTGGTACCCAAGATCGGACAAACCACAAAGTCTAGCTGAGTAAAGAAAAGATTTAAATTCCAGAAAAGAAAAATGTGGGCTCCAGAAAGGGTACAAGATATGCAAAACCAGGTTAAGAAAAAAAAATGGACCTGATTTCTAGAATGCATTTGGGTATGTAATCTGTATGTCCAACTCCTCTGGGTTAGGTAACTCTCCACAGGACAGGCTAGTTATATATCTATTCGGTGTATCTAATATTTAATTTTAATGTACCAGTTGCCCAACACAAGCAAGCAAATGCATCCCCATGTCTGCACTGTCTCTGACTACTTTCAGCTTTAACAATCACGTCCAGTAGTCTTTGCTCTGTTTGTTTTATAAAGAAGGTAACATTTCACTTATTGCAGCATGACCGCTGACAAGTTGCGGATTGCTGTTATCTCCAGAAATGTCTCTGTTTTAAGATTTAAAAAAAAAACAGATGAGACGAATTAGATATCAAAGCAGTGCTTCCCATTCTCCAGAAACCTATACAACAGGACTTGCTAGATGGTAGGAAAAACTAAGCTTCTCTGTGCTTCCCATCAGTCCACGCAGTGAAACACAGAAAATTTTCTGCTTTCACTGCTTTTCTTGACTCTCCTCCTGCACCGTTTTATGGATACAACTGCTTTTTGGAGCTCAGGAACTCTTATGTTACAGTACTGTGAACACCAAGGCTGGAAAAGGAAAGGAACACTCCAACTCTGCATTTTCAAGACCATCGCTAGTACACAGCAAGTTAAAATCAAAACCCCTCTCTCACCTTGTTGACTTCTAGGAAACCATACACTTGACAGCCCTCATTCTTCTGCTCTTGCATTTTCTGGCTAAACCCTTCCCTCTTGCATTGTTCTATAGTATCCGGGTTCTTGAAGGCCCAACCTCGCCGCCTGTAGGCTTCTCTGACATCATCACAAGTATTACAACACCTGCAAAATCACAAACAGCATCTTACTATTTTTATCATTAGATTAANAAAAAAAAAAAAAAAAAAAAAAAAAGCTTCTGCTCAGGACATGAATCCTTGGTGGATTTTTACTCCACAAAGCAATAAAGCAGGTATCAGTGACCAGACCTTGAAGGCTTGCCTAATGTTGCTGAAAGATCAAGATTTTTGAACTACTTCTTGAGACTGACACAAGGATACACGTTATTTTAACACTGGGTCAGAAATGGGCTTTGTCTCTCCACACAACCACGTCACTCCTTTACAGAGCAATTTCCAGAGTTGACATAGGTGTCCCACAGTCCTGACAAGTTCATAATTTCCCAATGTGAGCCTATTTAAATTCCCATTCTTCTCAGTTTTTAGATCAAGGCAGACAAAATTGCAGGAAGGGCTAATGGGAAATCCTCTTCATTACTTTTCTATCACTGAAAAACATCTTTGTCATCAAAAAAAACCCACTGTTTTCTTTAGTGGTTTCATGTTTTATTGAATAGAAGAAAAAGCTGAAGGGTAGAATCATGAACCCCTCATGTGGAAACATTTCTGGGGAAAAGGTAGCACAATTCCACATGAGCTTAAATAAGGATGCAGACAAACTAGACAAGCTAACTCTGCACATTTCTGACAATCATGAGAGCAGCTCACCAATTATATCTTCAAAAGACACACCTGCAACTACAACAGTTTTCAAAATACTCTAAACCCAAATGCCCAGGATTTAATTCCATAGGCCTTCACAGAAATTCTGAAAAGTTTCTTTCTGAAAAGAAACATGCATTGCAACATTGTGGTATTAATTTGAGTGGTAAGAAGAAATGTATATGCAGAAAGAAAGGTATAAAGATTACCGGATGTCTTCAGACTCAGCCCCATAACAGCTCTCACAACGATCAGCATCTAAGGAACTTGGATCAAACACTTTTTCTTCTTCTTTTCCCAGCTCTAAAACAAAATTGCATTCAAAGTGAGAAGGCATATCTAGAAAGAGCATGGTGTACTTCTGATTTGTTTTCTTCTACATCAGTGACTGATCTACACTCAGGTGAAAAGACTTTGAGTCCAAAGCTGTGCCCTGCATCAAAAACCCATATGAAACATTACACATAGAGGCTGCTAAGGTGACAAGCACCTTATCAGTGCCATATCTGCCAAATCAAGAGTACCCACCACAGAAAGAATTGGTTACCTGTGAGCCTTGCTGTAGCATGGGTGAACATGTTCCTCACATAAATGCTTTGATAAAACTTTCCCTAAAACAGAATCATCAGTAAACTCTGACTGATTCAGAACTTGTTATGTACACAAAATTTGAAACTGTCCTCAAAATAGTTATGACAACAGTGCATGATGCATAATCCTGTCCCAACACAGATGCTGTCTGTGTTAGCCTTAGAAAAGTGCAACACAGACATGCTGCTCCTGCTTGGTTGGTTGTTTCAACTGCTGTATAAAAGGAAAGTCAGAAGTAACATAAGCAGTGGCTTAAAGAACATCACTCTGTACCTTTCCACAGACTGCATGTGTGCATCTGTTGGAACAAGTGCATTACAGGCTCTTCTGTGCTATCTATAAACAAAGTTGGGTCTATTTCTGGGCAAAAAGCAAGATCACAGCAGGAATCTCTTGTCTGAAATACTGATACAGTCCTCCAGGATTGCAATGCTGACAGTGCACACACTCACATTAACAACTGCACATTAAAACGCTGCAAGGAACTTCCATCTTCTTAGTGACTTAATAAATCTGTCCAAGTTTGTGCTCCAGATATGCTGGATGTGTCAAACGAGTATGGCCATGGCACATACACTCACACCAAAACAAATACAAAAAGTGTGTAAATTTTGGAGTTAGAAATAAGCAAGCCAAGGAAGTGATTCTGTGAAGTCTGAGTCTTAAGTTTCATTTGATTTTTTTTTTCCAAAAACATTGAAAGAACAATGGTTTTCATAATAGAAGGCTCTCTTAGAACCAGTGCATTTCACCTCAGGAATCCTGAAGAGACCATGATCAGAGAAACTCTTGGATTAAAAATGCTTTCTAAAGCACTTCTACACTACCTTCATATGCCCCAAAATTACAGTTCCAGGGATAAATTACTACAAGGAGGAGAATTGAGTATATGGTCAGATAAGTTTAAATTTTATTAGGGACTTGGTTATTAAGATTGAGAAATAAAGAGCAGGTGCATGAAGTGAATATTAAGTATGGGCATATTTCGTACTAACCAAAGAAAAAGATTTTTAAATGAAAAAAATTGAATGTGTGAAACATGAAATCAGTGATTAACCTTTA
The DNA here is from genome assembly GCA_013389825.1 of Crypturellus undulatus. Lineage (NCBI taxonomy): Eukaryota > Metazoa > Chordata > Aves > Tinamiformes > Tinamidae > Crypturellus > Crypturellus undulatus. The sequence goes on along the minus strand of VWPW01005352.1, from coordinate 124,947 downwards.
CCCCTTCTTTTTTAATCAAATAATTTATTATAGTTAAGATCAAGCAAATAGAAATCTTCAGGAAAATAAATACCCATAGGAAAATTTATTTCAGAAAAATAAACAACTGTGAGGGACTTCTTTTCTAAGGCTTACAGTATATACAGTAATTGAAATGATTCATTATTTATGCAGTGGACATTGCTTTTCATCTTGTAATTACATTAAAAGATACTCAGAAAATATAGCTGCACAATTGTTACTTTGTCAAATTCGAATTTGAGCAAGAATAGTGCACATCAACCACTGCTCAGGGTCTTTTGAGGCACATTACTCAACAATAACCTCTTTTAATGCAGCTAACAGCTGTCAAATAAGCTGTCTCAAGGACAGCATCCAAAGGTAACACACACAGTTTACATACTACAAAAAACCACAGTGCATAAAAATCCACATGTAATTTCTTGCTCTTTACATGGCCCTCAATTTGCATGCAGATTAGATATATCAAACTGCAAAATTTTGTCTGTGGTTAAAAGAGAAGAACCACCAATCAGAAAGACAATCACTTATGATCATTCTATATAATAAGAATTTATCTAAGCACAGAATTCAACCTAGCACAAGAATCATGAAATTTTGAAGTTATTGCCTATTTTACAAATAAAAAGAACCCAGTAAGAAAAGAACCCAGAAATTATTAAATTTTGCATATATTTTGCTAAACAGAAGGTGATTATTATTATAGCTGCAGTTTAAATAACTGACCGAATGAAAAGAAACTGGTAACTATACAGCTTAAGGAAGACAGGTGGATTCTTCTGAACGAACTTACAACATGGGGTATAAATAATTCCATGTGAACTAGCCACGTGTACTTTTTCAAGTCAGTAAGAGGAAATAATTTGCTATAATTTGCTTTTTTTTTTTTTTTTTTTAGGTAAAATGAGTTGCTTCTAGGAGTTCCTCTTTCTGTGCACTAAGTAATTAGAGAAATAAGCCCAATGGAGCAAGTCGGATGGAGATTGCTAATATATGCAAGGTAAAATGTTAACAAAGTTAGAATCAGAAAAGACATTTTTGCCCCTAACACATTTAATTTGTAATCACAGTCTGAATATAGAAAAGCTGCTAGGCAACACAATAACAGCCTGAGTTAACCAAATATATTTATTAGATATTTATCAACACATATGAAACAAAGGATGCAAGTACAGGTTTTAGCACTGAGCCTCTGGAGTCTTCCCTGGAGAGATGCTCTCTTTCCTCTAAACAGGTTACTTCATTTTGTCTGCTCATTGTAACATAAAGAAATGACCAAACTCAAATTTTGACAGAAGAGCTGCATAACTTCTAGTAAAAAAAGAACCATTAATTCTGCTGTTTTACTCCTCTACTGCATCTGTGACTTTCTGTCATAATTTCAGAGTGAGCAGGCAAAAATTTACCTTGCAAAATCAGCAAGTGTAGCAGGAGTTTGCCTGATCTGCCAGTTAGAAGATTTGGATGCTATAAACTCCAATTTCAAGAGTTTATGATATTTAAACACTCTTCAGCTGTCAGTTGTTCCTGTGGAAGTCAAACATGCATAGTGATGGAAAAAACACTAGAACATCCATCCCAGAAAGGCAGAATAGCACATTACCATGTCTTTCAGCCTCCGGAGTCACACGATTGCCATCTTTATCCAAACGCTGCTTAAACAGATTGTGCTCTACATCCAGTTGCTGTTCTCCTGCTACGTCCATTGCATCGATGCTCAAATCTGAAACCAGAAAGCAAAGTGGTTATAAAAGGATATTTTTATGGTCTGTGGCAGTCTGAGGAAACATTCAATCAGTGCAAATACAGGATCTTTTAGCAAGGGAGAGAAGAATATGCCAAACTGGAAGATTACGCATGGTTTGGGTCAAGAGCCTTACAAGAACTTGGAAAATACATGACAGTTGCATCCCTAATGACCACTCCAACTATGGCAGTTGGTTTGGTGTAAAACAGCCACAGAAATTGTTACTCTTAAGGGTAATATATTTAGGCAAAAACAGAAAAATAAACAAAAAACCCAACAACAAAAAACCCATAACCATTTGTACAAATATCAGTCCAGAAGTTAAGCTTGAAACCAGTTGAAAGCTGCCTTCCACCTGCTTCAACATCAGTGTTTCCTTGTGAATCCTTTTCAAAGAAGATTCGGGTCTGTGGTTTTGGCCTGGTACCAAGGGACCTTAAGGCACCTGCTGGCAAACTGCTCTCATAAAATGTATAGTTTCTCTGTAGAAAAATGGAAGAGGCTTCCAGTGTCTCTGTCTTTCCCACTCCACTTTAAAAGCGAGTAAGGTAAAGCGCAGCAATATCTTGGGTGGTCAGGAGGAAAGTAGAGTCACTGCTTCTAAAGCCCAGTACACTATCCTAAAAAAAATTATTACTACAGAAAGAGGTCGGGAAGTTCAGCAGACTTTTAGATAATTTGCAGAACAGTAACACACAGTAAGGCTTGCAACAAATATTTTAACAAAATTTAAAAATATTAAATCTTTACTCACTTCATCCTGCAACTTTACTTCAGTAACTTTTAATACCCTATTAATACCCATTCCACTTTTTAAAACTTCGTAAAACAGCTGTTACATTACATTCAAAATTTAAGTACAAGAATCATAGAAAAGTAGTCATACTTCTTCCTAAGACTCTTAAGTTCTTCAACTACAATACAGTCAGATATGGTGGAGTCACAAGAAAAAAAACGTGTTAGCTTTTTCAGTATCACTGAGATTTCTGCCAAGCAACCCAAATTAACGGGTGTATTGTTATCCTCATTAATAGTCTATAAAAGTGTTACTGTGAGACTGGTAGTGCTGGGATAAGCACCCCATGGGCCTCGCCGAGGTCACTATGTAACCACAAGGAACGACAACCTCCTCATTGTCCCACCATAAGGACTACACTGGGTGCACTGAGTGTGCCCAGCCTTCAGCAGGCATGAAAAGTGCCTTATCCCCATCTCAGAGGATTCACTCACAAGCACAAGGCATATGTGGAAAGACAACGTCTATATTGATCTTCAGTTTATCTCCTCTTGATTTGTCAACGTATAATTCTGGATGAACCTATAAAGAAACAGAAAGGACGGGTCATTGGGAAACACATCCAAGGCCCCACTCCCTTGATTTCTCTGGCTCAAGAACTACCATTTTCAATACATGGAATTTGAAAGATGCTGGGGCCAGCACCTTCCACACTTCTGACATAAGCTAAAATTTTACCATTTGCGTTACTTCTTTAAAAAAGACAAGAAAATTATTCTGGGAGCTTAAAACGTGGGACTTTGGACTGGATGAAAGCATCCTGTGGCTGAGTTTGGGGGGGTTTCTTTGACGCATTCACTGTATGAAGCTCAACAAAAGGAGATACAGAAGGTCCCTCTCGCTCGGAGATGACAGCCCGTGTGTTGCCGTAGGACGCGGGAAGGAGCCCGGTGGCCCAAAAAGCTGCTGGGCGAGGGGAATCCATTGGTGCCGGAGCACGAGAGGAGCCGGAGGGGCCCCACAGCCGCACTCCTGTCACCCCCCGAGCCCTGGGCGGTCGCTGCGGGGGACGCGAGGGGAGCCGCCACCCACCTCCTTGGTGAGGTAGAACTGCAGCTCCGAGAAGAAGAGCAGCACCATGATGAGCCCGCTCACCACCGTCACTGCCGGGAGACGAGAGGCGCCGTGAGCGCGCCGAGCGCCGCCGCCCGCCCCGGCCCGGCTCGGCTCGGCCCCCCGCCCCGGGCCCCGCCTCACCGAGCGCCCCGCCGCACGTCTTCACGCGGAAGTCCTCGAGCGTCTTGGGGAAGGCGTCGAAGCGCTTGAGCCGCCACAGCGAGTCCATGGCGCCGCGCGGCCCGGAACCGACTGCGCCTTCCGGCGCCCCGCGCCTCCGCCCGCCCCAAGCACCGCCCCAAGCACCGCCCTGGCCGCGCGGGCGGCTCCGCCCCTGCCGGGGCCGCGGCGGAGGCGGCGGGCGCCGCTGGACACTGAACGCTGCCCGCCCGGGGCTTCCCCTCGGGTCTGGCCCGCGAGGCGCCCTCGGGAGAGCGGCCCGCGCTCCCTGCGGCTGCTGCGCGTGAGCGCCCAGGGTCGGGAGCTACCGCAGGGCTCCGTGAACGGGTCGGTACAAGTGAACCTTGAAGGAGCGGGTTTCACCCACCCTGCCCCCTTTCCCGCTGTCCCCTGCTCCACACTCAAGTTTTGCCCCTGTTTTAATGGTCTGGAGCTTCAGTGCAACTAAGTGTCCAGCAGGTACCAGGGCTTTTTGGTACTGAAAGAAGGAAAAAAAAAAAAAAAAACAAAAACAAAAAAAGCCACCCCTAAATCATCTATTTATGGCTCATATTTGCCTTCCTTTCACGTTTCTAACACCTTTCTTCCCATCTCTCCCTGGAGATACCTGTGAACTTGAGACTTTGAGTCTTGCAAGACCTTATAACGTCTCAGCACGAGAAGTGAAAAAGTGCCACAATCCTTTCCCTAGCTGGAGCCCTTGCCTCGTTGTAGAGGGGTGGCAGAATTCTGCAACCTTTAGGTTTTCATTTGTAAACAACACCCAGAAAAGAAGAAACTCTCAAACATCTCTCTCCCTTCTGCTGCCCCTAGAAGACTGATGAGCTTCGCTTTGAGCTCAGCACAGAAAGAATTGATCCAAATTCTGAACATAAAGAATTGGATGAATGATAGAAAGCCAGGGTATGGGCACTTTTTTGGAGAAATAACTTTATTGAAAAAATAAAACAACACAAAAAAAATCTTTATAAACAGTACATAAGTTGGCAGGAATCATCTAACTCTTGGAGGGCTGCCTAGGCCCTGATGAGGCACGCCATGATGGGGTGCATCAGGAAAGGAAGATGATTTTACCTGCTCATCACATTTGACCCCCTTTTCCAGGCCTATGGTCAACCCCATCCCCACAGGCTTGTGGCAGTCTGCTCCATCACTGCTCCTGCGGGATATCTCTCATAGTGAACACTGCGCTCTGAGCATCCATCTTACCTCAGGACTCCTGTTTCCACCAAATTCCCCTGCCATGGTTCACTGCTCTACCCTGGTTACTTCAGCTCATCACACCTGGCTGTTCTGGCTGTCGAATGCGGCGGCTGTTTCTCAGGAGACTGATGGCCCACAGGTGTTAGTGCCAAGTTATGATTCAGAGAGCGATCCAGCTTCTGCGTCTCTGCCTCTAAAACAGTAGCTCTGGGCTCCTTGACCACGGCTGCTAAGGAGTAGGACAGCTCCTGGTGAAGGTCTAACAGTTCCTGACTGGTCTTTGCGCAGCACTCAACGTAGTCCTGTTTATATTTTCGTTCTTGTGCCAACTGCCTCTGCAGAAGGGACACCTGAAAGAGGCAAAAGGCTAAGCTCAGACAAGTCCACCTTGTTACCACTGCTGTTAGTTGCAAGGTACCATTTCTCAAGAAAAAAAAGCACCCTTTAATTGCAGCCCTGACCAACACCTTATCCTTGTTGAATGGGAAGTAGTAAGTTCAGAAAGTCACACTGAATTGAAATTAAATTATGGTCAGTTTAGGTTTCTTTCTGGTGTACCATATAGAACACTGAGATATTACATGATGTTAAAGCAAGAGATATCTCCTGACAGGATGTAGTAAGCTCTTTTTTTTTCCCCTTAAAAAATAAAGATTTGTGCTACTGACACTTAGTTCCACATTCGTTTCCCTCTGCAAAAGTATCAGTCGCTCAAGCACTAAAACAGAGACCAATTGCTCAGGTGCCAAGTACTGAAGAACCATTCAGTTACAATATAGTTAATACTTCACAGCTAACACATGCAAAAGGAACAAACTCTTTTTTTAACTTTACAACATTTTTACAGCATCAACAGAAACCAGAGCAGAATTTGATGAACAAGGTCAGGGAAAAAATGAACTCTAGGAGACTGCTGAGGCTCAAGGAGAAGAGCATTCATTTAGCTATTTGTGGTAACACAACTTCAGACACCCAGGATTCCCGGTAAAAACATCCTTAACCGATAACTTGCTGGCTTCAGCAGTATCCTCATTGTTCCAGAGCTAAACATCATCTTCTATTTCACCTACATAAATATTATATGCATTTTGCTCTTAGCATCTGTGAACGTTCATATCCTCCAGGGGACAAGGTTGTACTTGACCCATAAAGACATATGGAAGAGAAATCTGGAGACCTTCTGATATGGTCAGTACCATCAGCACAGGAGGCAATAGGGCCTAATAGTTGTAATGTACATTCTTACACTGACAGAACAAATACCCTTATAGGGCTTATGTTTCTCAGTTGAGTATTAGGACCACGATTAACACAGTTCTCCAGATTCCAGTGAGTTCAAGTTTTCCAAATTCCCTGCAACCTCCCCCTCCCACCGCACACACAACATACCTGACCATTAGACAAGTCAGAGACTAGAGCTAGACGAATGCTGCTGCTTGGCTGTGAACAGCAATTGTTGCTAACTGGGTATTTCCATCACCGCCCTCAAAGATGGGATCCACTTAAACAAAACTTGTGGTGCAACGTTATATAAAACTGTGCCCACCAGTGCAGCTACAGCAGATTTTCGTGAGAGCTTTCCTAATCCTCACCTGTTTCTGTAACTCAGCTAATCGTCTGCAGAGAGCACGAGCCTCCTCCTGCAAAGAAAATGCAATGGTTTCTTTTCAGTCTCGAGCCTGGTCACGGCCATGGTCTATATTATGTGATATCAAGGCTATTGCCACTGAGACTTATCATAGTCTCTCTGCGTGGTCAGACCTACCACCCACCAAGTAAGATTTTGTTCAACACCTGTTTAGAAGAAGGCATCTTATTCTGGTCTGACTCAGACAAGCTGCACGCATCTGGTAATGACTGACCACTATAATCCCTCTTCAGTCTCCTCCGTTCATGCTCTACCTGCACATTGGATAGGAGAAAGGGTCACAGAAACCTGCCACCAAACGAGGAACAACTGGACCTCTGAAAATCATTTTTAAGGAGGAGATTTCTGTTCAGCGACTGTTATTTTATCAGAGAAAGTTGGGAGCAAAAAGCAGTCACGACTACAGGGAAGGGAGAGAACAGAATGAAACAGTCCCTGACATAAGAATATCACAAAGAGACAAATGTGTATGGGAAACTAGAGCAAGAGAGGAGATTCTTGAATGAATATGTATCTGTGCAGGCAGTGGAGTGCAGGAATGAAAAAGAAAATATGAAACTGTGCATGCATAGGGGCAAGTAGGTGGAAGGATTCAAGTAAGACACAAGAAGTGGACCGCAAAGCACTCTTAGTAGGAATATGCATGTTCCAGAGAACCATGAGGATTTGCAGAAGTAATGAGAGACAGTGTTACCTGCTCAAGAGTCCTTCTGAGCTCAGTGTTGAGTTGCTTCAGCTCAGTTTTCTCGTGTTCCAGTCTTGCAACTGCTTGTTGCAGAGATTCCAGACGTTGCTGCATGAGTCTCTTCTCCGAGAGCCATGACAGCTGCTCTCCTTCTGCAATAGCTTGCTGAGTGCATAAAGAGAAGATTATGCGAGCTGGTGCCATGTTAACTTTAGAAGACTTAACTTTAGAAACAACAAACTGGGGAGAGTGCCCAGCCTCTAGGATTGACAGCGCTAAGTCTCTTCCTCTCCTTATCCACAGCCCTCTGTATTCCTAAGGACTTTCCACCAAAGCTTCCTCACCAACTTTTGGATGAGCACAGAAATACTGCAGGCTTAAGGCACCCATATAAAGTTTTCCTCCCCTGCATTCCATGTTCTTTCACTCCTCATCTGTCCAGACTTTGTCTGCAGTTTTGTCATGTTCTTGTCACCCACCAAAGCCGCCTACAGAAGAGTTTGAGAAGGAGACAATAACACAGGGAGACTTTCTAGCCTCCAGCAATTTGTAGTTCAGGGACTTCCTAAGCTACACCTGGGGGTGTGGTACTCAACAGCCCTCAATAGATTCTTCTTTCACAACTTTGTCCATTTTTTTAATCTTCATATAAACATTCAGTAACTGTCAGAGAGTACCACAGCTTAACACCCACTGAATGAAAATGTCTCTCTCTCTGTTCTTTCTATAAAACCTTCCTGCTAGTTTTGTTCAGTATCTTCTCTTCTGGTTTTGAGAGGGACAGTAAACATTCGTTTCCTACTGAGCTCACTTAATGGTTTCATAAAGGTCTGTCAGGTTTCCATCTCCTTCTTCCATCAGTCACCTCTTTCGCTTACTGAAGACTTAGATATTTATGTTTCTCATATGAAAGCTACTTGACACTTTTGATCATCTTTGACCTTCACTGCCTAATCTGCTGTCTTTAGCTCTACACCCCTTGGAGACCCAAACCTTATGCAATATACAAGATGTAGATGTAATTCTGCAGTGATTTTGTTTTTGTCCTCTATTCCTTTCTTCATGATGTATCATTGTTTGTTTTCTGACCATTACTGAGCACTAAGTTGTTGTTTACATAGATTTAACTGTAATTAAAAAATCTCATTGCTAAGGAGTTACACATCAGCTCAGAGCCCATCTCTGTGAATATAATGCATATATGATAGACTATTTCAGTTTTAATTTTATGTTGAGTGGGACACACAAGTTTGTGTCTTTACAAATAAGGGAGTTACCTCACATTCTTTGGCTGATGAGCGGGACAAAGGAATATATGCAGGAAGGAGGACTGAGCGGAGCCTTGGGCTGAGTGAGACAAAAGAGCATATTAACATGTACCAACTTGGAGGAGTTGGGTGCCTTTAAAAAGCATGGAATTGTTCCCCATTCTTTGGCAAGGGGGACAGAGGAGTCAGCTGAGCTCAGGTGAGAACTGGTGGAAGGAGGTGTAGACGGGCCGGAAAGGCTGTAACTTCTGAGTCCCTTGGCCAATGCGGAAAGAAGAGGGCATCCCTTGGTCAGGAAATTATGATAAAAGGGGACTGCATCCTCTAGGAATTTGAGACACCCCATAGGGCTATGCCCGGTGGACTCTCCCTTTATTTGAATAAAGTTTTAGCATTCCTCTGTCTCCTTTTTGGACATGTGGCTCCTGACAGCAAGATTTTCCGCACAACATTTATCTGCTTTCACACAGTTATTTGTCACTGTTATTTGCTAATTTGTTTCAGTTTCCTCTATGAATACTTCAATATAATTCCGCTCCTCTGATGCATCCTTGCACAAGAGCCTCCCTAAGTGTCAAAATGCATAGTGAAATGGATATGAAAAAGTCATGTAGTTTTTCTGATATCTGAAGTCAAACAACTATATATTCATGGAAAACGTCACAAGAATCTTTTACAGACATCTTAGTTGACTGATGATCAGTCCTATCACCTACCTGAAAGTGAAACCGGTCCTTGTCCCTCTCCGAAACCATGCTCTGCAGAATGGCTATTTCTTCCCTTAAAGACTCATTGGCCATTTCACTCTTGGTAAGGGCAAGAGTCAGTGCTTGGGCCTTCTCTTTCCATTCTATTTCTCCACTTTCTGTCTGCTTCAAAATAGCAATCACACGTTCCAATTCCTCCCCCTTTACTTTCCTCTCATCTTCCAGCTGTTGGGCTAGCTCATTCTGCCTTTTCAGGAAATGGTCTCTCTCCTGGAGAACTTTCTTCTTTTCTGCTTCTTCTTCCTCCCATTTTTGGAGTTTTTGAATTTTTTTCTTTAGAGTCTCCCCTTCATCTTTCCATCGCAAAGCTGATGTTAATTGTTTCAGGAATTCACTCTGCTTCTGAAGTTCTTGCTCTCTCCTTGCCAGACTCTTCTCCAGATGCCTAACTCTCTCTCTCTGGTATTTGATCTCTTCATCCTTCTTGACCAGAGTATGCTGAACATGCTGCAGATCTTCTTGAAGGCCTCTCATCTCCTCCAATTGTTTTCGCTCACCTTGAGCCTTAGTATTTTGTTCCTTCTCATGTGAGATTTCTTCCAGGAGCTCTCTGGGATATCTATTCTCTTCTTTCTCTTCAGTCAGCATAACCTGGATATTCTGCAAGGTCTTTAGTTCTTCTTCTTTGAGCTGAAGTTTTTGTGTGAGGGTTTCATTGTCTTCATCTCTCCTCTTCACCATTTCCTCCAGCAGACTCACTTGCTTTTGGCAAGATGTTAGTGCTACTTTCATACTTTCTTCACGGAGTTGGTACATGTTAATTTGCCTTCTCTGATCGAGGAACTCCAAACTGTTGTTTTTCACTGTCTGGCTCATTTTATTTATATCCTGTTGTAGGTCCTTGGCTTGCTTACCATCTAATTCCTTCTGCTCTAGAAGCTCCTGAACGTGCTTTTGTAAAGACACTATCTCCTGCTCTCTAGCTTCTAGAGAAGATTCAGCATATTCTAGTTTCTGTAGTAAAGCTTGAGTCTGCATCACTGTCTCTTCTTTTTGCTGCTGAAGTTTAGAGATAGCCTCTTCCAGAAGCTCTATCTTTCTTTCTCTCTCTTTCAGAGTTGCTTCTGTTTCTTGAGGATTTGCTTGCTCAGCTTGTGCTTTGTGCTTTTCCTCCTTTTCCTTGTACTCCTCACATTGCTTCTTAAGGGACTTATTTTCTTGCTCTTGTTCCTTTACTGTCACTTTAAGATGTTCCAGAATTTCCCTCTGCTGTTCAGAGTCTCTTTCTTGTTTTTGGAAAGTCTCAATCAGTTCCTTTTGAGATTCAATCATGAATTCTCTTTCTCTCAAAATTGCCTTACAGTGTTCCAAGTCTCTATGTAAAACTTTTATCTGTTTTTCTGTTTTTTCCTCGTATTTCTTTGCTTGTTGTATTTGCATATCTAGCTGCCTGTCCTTCTCTTTTAAAGTTTCTAATGTCTGCTCCAGTTGGTCATGGACAGTCTTTAATTTGGTTTCCATGGCTTTTTCAGATTCCTGGATTTGTTTTTGCTGTGATTCTAGTTCTTGATCTCTTTCAGATAAAGAAAGTGTCACCTTTTCTAATTTACCATGCAGCTCCTGCAGGTACCCATCCTGTTGCTCCTTGTACTGCTGAAAAAATCTTAACTGCTCCCTTTGAGACTCAGCCTCATCTTCTCTGTTCCCAAGAATTGCCTGCAGATGTTCTAGGTCTGCCTGTAGAGATTTCACTTCTTCTCTCTTCATTTCCAGTTCATGGGCCTGCTGAGCCTGAGACATGAGTTCTAAGCTTTTCTCCTTCAAGTTTGTTTTCATATGATCTAGCTCCTCTAGTAGATGACTTACTTGTGATGCACCACGTTCTTCTAGAGCCAACATTTTCCTCTCCTGCAATTTGATCTCCTGGCCTCTCTCTTCCAAGTCTTTGCTGATCTTGCTTAGAGCACTCCTCTGCATTTCACGCTGCTCCTCTAGCTCCTGTATCCGTTTTTGCTGGGAGCCGATCTCCTGGTCTCTCTCCTCCAGATTTTTCCTCATCTTGCTTAGATCAGTCCTCTGCATTTCACGCTGCTCCTCCAGCTTCTGTATCTGTTCCTGCTGGGATCTGATCTCCTGGTTTCTGTCTTCCAGATCCTTCCTCATCTTTCCTATAGAAATACTCTGTATTTCTCGTTGCTTCTCCAGTTCCTGTATCTGTTCTTGCTGGGTTCTGATCTCTTGGTCTCTCTCCTCTAGGTCCTTCCTCATCTTTCCTACAATAGTACTCTGCCGTTCCTGCTGCTTCTCCAGCTCCTGTATCTTTTCTTGCTGGGATCTGATCTCCTTGTCCTTCTCCTCCAGGTCCTTCCTGGTGTTGCTTAGAGAACTCCCTTGCATTTTGTGCTGCTCCTCCAGCTCCTGTATCTGTTCTTGCTGGGATCTGACCTCTAGGTCTCTCTCCTCTAGGTCCTTCCTCATGTTTCCTACAGTAATACTCTGCCATTCCCGCTGCTTCTCCAGCTCCTCTATCTTTTCTTGCTGAGATCTGATTTCCTGGTCTTTCTCTTCCAGGTCCCTCCTGGTGTTGCTTAGAGAACTCCTTTGTATTTCTTGCTGCTCCTCCAACTCCTGTATCTGTTCCTGCTGGGATCTGATCTCCTGGTTTCTGTCTTCCAGATCCTTCCTCATCTTTCCTATAGAAATACTCTGTATTTCTCGTTGCTTCTCCAGCTCCTGTATGTGCTCTTGCTGGGTTCTGATCTCTTGGTCTCTCTCCTCTAGATCCTTCCTCACCTTTCCTACAGTAAGAGTCTGCTTTTCCTGCTGCTTCTCTAGCTCCTGTATCTTTTCTCGCTGGGATCTGATCTCCTCGTCTTTATCCTCCAGGTCCTTCCTGGTGTTGCTTAGAGCACTCCTTTGTATTTCTTGCTGCATCTCCAGCTCCTGTATCTTTTCCTGATGGATTCTGACCTCTAGGTCTCTCTCCTCTAGATCCTTCCTCATCTTTCCTACAGTAAGAGTCTGCTTTTCCTGCCATTTCTCTAGCTCCTGTATCTTTTCTCGCTGGGTTCTGATTTCCTCGTCTTTCTCCTCCAGGTCCTTCCTGGTGTTGCTTAGAGCACTCCTGTGTATTTCTCGCTGCTTCTCCAGCTCCTGTATCTGTTCCTGCTGGGATCTGATTTCCTGGTCTTTCTCCTCCAGGTCCTTTTGGGTATTGCTCAGAAAACTCCTCTGCATTTCCTGCTTCATTTCCAGCTCCCATATTTGTTCATGCTGGGTTCTGATCTCTTGGTCTCTCTCTTTCAGGTCCTTGCTCATCTTTCCTACAGTCATACTCTGTATTTCTTGCTGCTTCTCTAGCTCCCATATCTGTTCATTTTGCAATTTGATCTCCTGGCCTCTCTCTTCCAAGTCTTTGCTGATCTTGCTTAGAGCACTCCTCTGCATTTCACACTGCTCCTCTAGCTCCTGTATCTGTTTTTGCTGGGATCTGATCTCCTGGTCTCTCTCCTCCAGATCCTTTCTCATCTTGCTTAGATCAGTCCTCTGCGTTTCACGCTGCTCCTCCAGCTCCTGTATCTGTTCCTGCTGGGATCTGATCTCCTGGTTTCTGTCTTCCAGATCCTTCCTCATCTTTCCTATAGAAATACTCTGTATTTCTCGTTGCTTCTCCAGCTCCTGTATGTGCTCTTGCTGGGTTCTGATCTCTTGGTCTCTCTCCTCTAGGTCCTTCCTCATCTTTCCTACAATAGTACTCTGCCGTTCCTGCTGCTTCTCCAGCTCCTGTATCTTTTCTTGCTGGGATCTGATCTCCTTGTCCTTCTCCTCCAGGTCCTTCCTGGTGTTGCTTAGAGCACTCCTCTGTCTTTCCCGCTGCTTCTCCAGCTCCTGTATCTGTTCTTGTTGGGATCTAATCTCCCAGTCCCTCTCCTCCATGTCCTTGCTCGTCTTACTTAGAGCACTCCTCTGTAGTTCTTGCTCCTTCTGCAGCTCCTCTATCTGTTCCTGCTGGGTTCTGATCTCCCAGTCTCGCTCTTCCAGATCCTTCCCCAATTTGCTTATAGTAATTGTCTGCATTTTGTGCTGCTTCTCCAGCTCCTGGATCTGTTCCTGCTGGGATTCTATCTTCTGTTTTTTCTCTGTTTTGTCTTTAATAATGTCATCTAAAGTACTTTGATGCATTTTATTTTGGTTTTCCAGCATTCTAATCTTTTCCTCATGCAACTTAATTTCTCCTTCTCTCTTTGACAGGATGGCTGTCAAGTGAGCAAGATTTTCCTGCAAAGCTTTCACCTCTGCTACCTCCTTCTGTAGCATCTGGATTTTCTCCTGCTGAGCTGCCACTTCCTCCTTTTTAATTTTCAAGACAGATAATGTACTTTGAAGTTCTTCTTCAAGGGAATGTTTCATATTTGTTGCTGCATTTGCTCGAGTTTCAGAGGCTGTGACAGATTCCTGGAGAAGTTTTATCTCCCATACCATTTCTTCTTTAACTGTTTGCAGTGTGTCTCGCTCATGCTGCAACAAATGAGATGATAGAAGATTCAATAATTCATTTATATATATATGTATGTATGTATGCTTGTTTTTCATACTTGATTTGAACTCCTGCTTTGGTGACTGGATGACATGACAGTCAAAACTTATCATTTAAGCTTTTAATAGAAAAATCTATTCAGTTAGTTTCCCTGTTACCTTTAAATTTTCAAATTTCATTCAAAGAGTGAATTGCAAACTGTACTATCATCTTTAGCAAATTCTGTCCACAACTTATTCTGGAGTCACTGTAAATGACTGAACTGGCTCAAACCAAGGATCGATCTAGCCTAGTATCCTGTATAAAATGATGGCTATAACTCCATACCCTGGAAAGAGCAAGAATAGGGCAAGCTTACATGGTTTTCACAGTCCCTTTCTGAAAATTTTTGCATTTACAACTTTTACAAAATCCATTTGGAAGGAGTTTGCAGGTCTGGTGAATTAAGAAAAAAATACCTCCTCTCATGTGCTTGCCTAGCTGCCACCAACTACCTCTGATGGCCTTTGTTCTTCCACTGGAAAACATAGTGAAAGATGCCTGTCTGCTCTCTCCCTGCCACTCAGGATGTTGTAAACCTTTGCTACGCCACCCTACAGGCCATTTCTTTCCCCAGCTGCAGATCTCAGACTACTCAGATGGGCCTTTCTTCCTTTTCCTTTTTGCTGAGTTGAGTCTCTTCTTGTCAGAACTGCTCCCAGGATGAAGGTCCATGGTAACTGTGATATAGGAAATGGCATGATGCTGTCCTCTCTACTAAGAAGGGAAGAGAGATCAGTACAGTACTGACAGATTTTTTCACTTCTACTAAATAGTGGTTTCATGAAACCAACCACCTGAACCCCACTTCCCTTTTGAGAGCTAATGGTCAGATTGCAGCCTTTACTTCTGTGTTTGAAACCAGGATTGTTTTTCCCTTGCGGACATATATATTTACCTATATCAGCTGTTTAGTTTCTCAAATTTCTCCCACAGTCTGCCCACATCTGTGAAATGCTGAATAACTTTCCATTAGTTGCAAAATTTCTCTCCTAAAATCCTCTCCCAAATCACTTATGAATGTAAATATATATTATTTGATCACAACCAGAAAATGCACAAGCCATGCAATGTAAATAGAGACCAGGTTCAAAAGTTATTTTGACTATACTTAAAGGGATGAAATCTTCAGGACTGAGGTAAACAAACAGCCTGGATCATAACAGAGTTTTACACGACTCGAGCATGCTTTCATAACTTGTTCAGAAGAATGCTATTAGGAAAGTTAAAGAAAAAAAAAATCACTAGCATAAATACTCTTTTTTTGCCCTTGCAGTGTCTGTGGTCTCTCCAGATATTCTTCTGATCATCTTAACTGAGGTTAACTTAATTTTTCATCTTAATGTTTTCCTTTCTGGACTGACTACTCTTATTCAAAGTGATGGCTTTGTAAATACAGCTGCATGGCCTGGCAGGAAAGAAAAGCCTGACAAACAAGAAATGATGAGTAGATGAAAGGGGAAAATGAGACAAACTTGATCAGTATTGTGTATTATGTACCTTATTATACAAAGTTCTTAACCACCTTGTGATCATCACGCTTCTCAGAATTGGACCAAACCCACACAGAACCACCCAGTACTGGAAAAGCTGTTCCCTAGAACATCAACACAAGGCCCATAAAATATTCCCTTTATGGCAGCTATCAACCTCACCAGGACTTCCTTTCTTTGCTTCTCAGTGCTCTCAAGTCTCCTTTCCAAAGATGCCACTTCTTGATGTAGGGTCACAACCTCCTTCTTTAAAGCAGCAGCCTCTTCCTGCAAGGCAGCTTGCAGAGAGTTTTTCTTGCCTTCTGCCACCTGTGTCTCTGCAGGGGTAAAGGTCAGGGAGAAGAGGAAAAAGCAAAGCAAAACCAAACTGATTTGTATCCAAGGGAGAAAACATCTTCCCATCTGACTATATTTTACCAGACCTGCCTGGAGAAAGATTGAATGAGAGTAGCAAAGTTCAGAAAAGTATGGAAAAGCAGTTGCTTATCTGCTTGTTGAAAGACTAGCGCTAAGGCTAAGGTAGCAGGTCACCCCCAATGTTAGAAGTAGACAGAACCTGCATTGATGAAGCCAAGACAGGGACATAAGGTGAAGGTCAGATTTAACATCTTAAAGAAAAAGGGTTCGACAGAAGCAAAAAGCAAAAGTGAAGACAATAGAGAGACTGGAAACAAACAATCAGACTACTGATGAATTGTTAGGAGCTAAGCAGGGGAAAAAATGGGCAAGTGCAAGAGCAGGATCCACCCAATAGCAAAATTTACAGGATATAAGGTGTTACCATGCATGACAAAGAACTACAGATGTTGCAGAACTAGAGATGATTAAAGGCCTGGAAAACTTTCCTGAAAAGACGGACTGAAAAATGACCAGCAGTGCAATCTCAGAGAAGGAACAAGAGAGAAGTATTGGTTAATTAAAGGTACTACATGAGCAGAAGGTGGCTTGTGGGGGAGGCAATGAACCATGCTAGCACTTTCTGGTTCCTGCAGTCTGAGACAAGGAAAACAAGACAATGGGATAGAAAAGAAATTCTGATTTGGGGAGTAGAAGTTTGACAGAGAGAGAAGAAGAGATGCAATGTTCCCCTATGATATAGAGAGGCCAATAACACTGGAGGCTCTGAGAAGGTCAAAAGACTGAAAGAAGACAGAAGTAATTGGTCACACACGAAAAATTTTCTAGACAAACTCATACTTAACATGTTATGAAAAGTGGCAAGGAAAATAAGCAATTTTGTTTGCTATGAATGTGAGCTCAGACACCAAATCAGTATCAGAGGACAGCTAGGAAAGGACAGCATTAGATACCAGAGAACTAGACAGAAGCAGAAAAAAAAGATGCACTGGGGAATACAGTAACACAGAAACTTAACACTGAAATAACACTCTGTGAAACTGCAAATGAAAAAGGGAAAGGCAGTCAATAATGATAAAATTTTTCAGGTTGGGGCATTCAAAGGGCATATGGAGAAAGATTTTATGATACATTAACCTACATCTCCTTTGCAGTGACATATAACCTGAAAGGCACCCTTTTTACACATGCTTCACCAGCCAGGCCCTAGCTCCCTCACTGTGAAAAGCTTTCACTCCTCTGCACTGCTAATTCTAGGAATAAGCCTCATGCTCCTTGTTTTTTTATATTTTTTCTTTTCCAATCTCCTAGCACTGCATTTTTCCCCCTGAGTGGTATCAAAACTCCCTGCTGGTGAGACAGGAAGGACTCACTGCACTGGAAAGTTGAGGCAGTACCTTCCTGGCTTTGGGCCAATAGTTCCTGTAACTCTAGATTGTGGGCACTGACACGATCCCTCTCAGCCAGTCTCTTGTTCAGCTCCAGCTCCAGCTCCTGTGACTTCTTTCTGGCATCATTCTGGAGGAAATAAGAAGAGCAGTATGAGCAAACAGATCCACAGGTGGGAGGACACAAAAGGGGTATAAAAGCTAAGGGAGAACTAAGCTAAGACATGGATGGGGCCAGCTGGACAGCAGTAGAAGCTGTGGTCATGATTCGCCTTTCTCCTGATGGCAGCAAGCAAACACGGCCTACATGAAAACAAGAATTTACACCCATTCTGGTTTTGGCAGTCTGCTAGTCAGCTCAGTTCAGCAGACACAGGATTTCTGGTTGTACTACAGAGACACATTACCAAATCTTGCTGAGTGTGCTTCAGGTCCTGCTGTAGGTCTCGTAAGGCTGTGGCCACTCTGTCCACTGTGATGTCTACAGGGAGGTCCCCGGCCTGAGGAACAGTTAGGCCCAAGGCATGATCCTGTTCTGAAGAAAGAAGTCATTCTGTTTCAAGCTCTACTTGGAGGATCTCCAATAACAGAGGCCTGTTTGTATACAGAAGAAGGTGGCAGTGCATAAGAGGCTGCCCTAGAGCGCATAGTACAGCAAGGATGTGTTATAGGCTAACATTTTTTTGCTGCACACTAATATCAGCATTGTCCCAGAGAAGATGCACAGGTGCTTCCACATCATGGGCCCTATTTTAAGCTGATGCTGGTCATTTCTCACACACAAACATGGACTTTTCTCTCTGCAAATACCTCTGGCATTCAAGACTTCTTCAAAATATGGGTCAGTCTATCAGGATCAGAAAGAACCATCCCTCCCTCCACTCACTCTCCTATACACACTCTAGAGACTCCTCAGCCCAGCCTCCCACACTTGCCTGAAGTCTGAGTGACCAAGTCTCTGCTTTTATCCGCGCTGCCACACAGCATGCGATGGAGAACCAAATGCAGTTGGTGCAGCTGGGCCTGGGCTTCCCGGTGGGCGCTGTTAGCCTGCTGACAATCTGCAGCCAGTGCCTTGGCTCTGTTCTCTGTGCTACAGAGTCTCAGCTGAAGTTCTGACATCTCAGCCTCCAGCACCCTCAAAGAGTCCCTCAAGCATCGTTCGCCCGCTCGGGACTGCTCTAGATCTTCCAACAACTGCTTCTCCCGAGTCACCAGGCCAGCCTCTTTTTCAAGCAATGTTTCCTGCAGTGACTGAACCTGTAACACAGACACACAGAGCCTCAGGGATGGAGCTGTTTCTGAGGTAGCAGAGCAGAAAGTAGGAAAACAGTGGAGCAGAAACCACTTCAAGCAAACACCACACAAAGGAGACAAAGAAACCCCAAAGGATTCAAATGATGCAAAACAGAGAGTAGTCTAGAAACAGGCATCTAGAGGCTAAGGGGACAAAAGGAAGCTTCCGCAATCCCAAAGGAACGACCTGTCACACACTCCAACCACAGAAATGAAGGTATACTCTTGTGTTTAGGTGAATGACTGTCAGAGTGAGGTGGCAGATCAAACATCCCAGCATCAGTGTGGTGGCTGCCAGAGACAACTGAAAGTAGAAATAAAGGGCAGGCAATCAGCATCCCTTACTGTGCATCTCCAAAATGCAAGACGGACAGACTTAAATGGAAGTGCCTTCTACAGAATGAAGTAAGCATTTCTGTCTCACCAGATTGCTAGGTACTGTTCAGAGGTCGAAGAACCATCAGGGGATAACAGTTGTAACAGAGGTAGTGAAAAGCTCCAAAGGAGTCTTCCATTTCACCTCAGAGACATAATATCTTGAACCATGAAAGATTAGGGGAAACCATGGGGAGAACACAGCAGAGATCCAGCCTTGCTTGCAATGTGCAAAGTCTCTGGGCAGAGGAATGTGTGTGTTGGGAAGGGAAACAACTCACTGCCTACAAGTTGAGAGTGCTATTCAAAAGAAGAAGGTAGTAGGCATAGGACACCTGCTTGTTGAGCTCTTGTATTTCTCTTCTGTGGTCTGAATGGAGCTGCTGGGCCTCCCGAATGGCAGACAGCAATTTAGACACCTCATTCTGCTGGGAAACATTGTTTTCTTCTAGGGTTCTGAGGGTTAGTTCCTTTTTTTCCAATGACAGAGTCAGCCTGAAAGAGAGAATATGCAACCCATCATTGCACTGTATAATATTTAAGAAACCCTCAGCAAAATTGCTTTTCCTGCTGAGCTTTATCTGATCAAGTAGTCATATCCAAGCACATACCTTCTATGCTTGTTTTAATAGAGGAATACATGTATATACGTGTACAGGGGAGTACATATACTACATTTGGTACCAAGGGGCTTCTCAGCTTTAAAGATGTCCCAGAAGAACATAATAAATGGATTTCTGACCAAAGGAATCAGGAATGAAGACTGATATAGATCCAAAAAGGACCCACTTGGTCCTTTTTCATGGTCCCAAGGCAGGATTGATGGACCTACCTCACCCATTATACTGCAGTTTATCTTGCCTCCTTTGCCGTGCTTTATGTTTCAATCCCCTGAAAGTTGCATTTAACAGTTTCATTAGATAAATCCTCCC
Source organism: Crypturellus undulatus (assembly GCA_013389825.1). Lineage (NCBI taxonomy): Eukaryota > Metazoa > Chordata > Aves > Tinamiformes > Tinamidae > Crypturellus > Crypturellus undulatus. The sequence goes on along the minus strand of VWPW01005352.1, from coordinate 105,219 downwards.
TTAAAAAAAAGGACTGCTATAAAATCCACTGGTTTCAGAAAAACTGTAACTGATGGATAAAAAGAAAGAATGAAAGAGTTCTACATGGATAATTTCAAATTGATTTTTGGAAAATGCTTTCAGAGTCACATATGCAAAGACTTTAAAGAAGAAATCTATTAAAAGAGTCTATCACATCTTCTCAATTACCTGGCTTTTTCACTCTCTAGGGCTTTCAGTGAAGCCTGAAATTCTGCGTTATGACGCTGTACTTTTTCCCATTGTCTTCTTTCTCCCTCCAAGGACTGCAGACAAACTTGCAGCTCTCTGTTCTGATGTTCTAGCTCCTCCCACCGGCTCCTCTCCTCCTCCAGGATGTTCTCAAGGTGCACAACCTCTAACATCTTCTGCCTAGACAATTCCTGGGCCTCACGCAGGTGCTCCTGAGCTTCATGGCCAATTATTTGCCAGGACTCTTCAGAGACTGCTAGCTGAGATGTCAGCTCTTCTACCTGAAATACACATAATGGAGCAGTCAAAGACTAAAGCTTGTCTCTGTCAGCTGTATCATATGCTGTGAGGAAAGAGAGAGAATGGCTTTTAACTTCCCTATTATGAGAGTACTAGAGTCACATTAGATACAGCTGACTTTTTAAAACTTCAGTGAGGCAGCACGCTCATCTGAAAAAAAAAAAAAAAAGGATAGCAGCACCAGACCAACAGAAAATCCACCTGATGATTACCGGCAAAATAACAGGCAGAAGGACCAGGGCAGCAGCTGAAGTTCATACTGACAGATAAGGCGTCTTTGAAACAACAGAAAAGGAGTCTAGAGTATGCTAGCAGGCAGGGGGGTACACCTTTAGCCCCCTCTGCAGTGACACAATGGAAAAGCAAGAAGTGGAAAGACAATCTCTTTGAAGACTGGAGTGTGTATTGCTATTTCAGTCACCTTTTTCTGCAGCGCATCCCTCTGCTGAAGAAGGACATTAATTTCCTCTTTGAGAGTTTTGATTTCTTCCTTGTGCCTATTCTCCATGGCCACGGTCTTACTCTGAGCTTCCTGCAACTCTGCTTGCAACTTTTCTGTGATGTTCTGTAGGCAAGAATAAAGCAAGTTACTGGGGCCAGCTGTCACCTTCAGGTCTTTTTCTGTCCCCAAATCAGCTTCATTCAGACACTTCTTTTTCGACCCAGCTTTGCTCCTACTGTAACTCTTCCTTCCTTTGGCTTATTTCTGGAGCTTACCAAGTTCCATGCCCCACTGCCTGCAGTAGTACCTCTCTCCTGCATTCTAGGACTTCTGTCTTCCACTGTGTAGCCTGGCTCTATCATCCCTTCAGCTTATATAGAATTGCCAACTGTTCTTTCAACCTACCCTGCTAGTCAGATTTACCTGTTCATTCTCTTGCTGCTCTTTCACATCCTGCCTGAGCTGCTCTAGCTGCTTGCAGGCTTCTGTTAGCTCTCCCTGAGTTTGAAGTAGTGTCTCTAATAAAGCCTTCTTCTCATTCTCTTTTTCTAGCAGGACCTGCACAGAAGTAAGGGACAAGAAATGTGTTTGAACATCACAGGTGAAATTTGTGTGGCAAGGCTCAAAGGCTGACAGACTCACATATTTTCAAAGCAATATGCTACTGGTCTCCCAGGCTGGTATCTGCTCACTTGTAGGCAAAGATTTCTAAAGCAAGATCGGCAGTACAAACATGGTCCATCTGCAACTGGATCCTCAATAATCCCTTAGTCTTTTGTCTAATATGAAAATGTGCTACATTTTTCAAGTGTCTGATGCTACTGGTTAGGTTATTCCTTGTCTTTTGTTGTGTTTTTCAATAGCCACTTTTGCACCTGGGTAGCAGCACCGAAATTGCAAGGCCAACAGAGGGCTGCAGTCAGGAACTCCTTTAGAAAACTCTTGTGTTCTTAATGTGCTTTGTTAGAAGTTACTTCAATGTTAAGGCATTCAGTGAAGTTTGGTGAAGTTCTGTCACTAGAGGGACACACTGTTGTCTCTGAGTACTGGCCCTGTCATTGCGATACCTGCAGGCAGAGCTGTGGATACTGCTGTGCCTAGATGCTCTGAATAAAGAGCACAACTTTGGGCAGCACACTAAGAGGACTCCCAGTATATGACCAAGTTGTTTTGGCATACGAGGTCTGAGCTCAAAACAAGTGACTTAAAACGCAGCCCAGAGACCACTTTGATTCTTTAGTGTTCAAAAATACTTCAGAGCAGCTTTTAGAAAGATTATTCTTTGGTCAACATCCCACTACTCCCTAAAATAATAATGAAAAAACCCTAGCCTCATGGGGATTCAGTCCGATAAACTCAATCTGATCATAAATTTATTTAAGGCTATAAAAGCAGCAAACTTCAGGGGGAAAAACAGACAGACTATTAGGAACACAATGAAGATACTCTTAGATAAGCCTTAGAAAACCCAAACACAATAGCAAGACAAAAATCTAAAATAGAAGGTAACATTTTGGCCTGACTTCTGAAGAGTGGTCTCATTCACACTTCCAAACAGCCCCACATGCCATTCACATCACCAAAATCAAAACACCTCAAATGCATCAGAAAAACAGAGACACACAGGGCATGCTCCACACAGCCCAATACCCATCCTGTTACCATGTTTTCTACATCTCACTGTACAGGAGACTTCCTTCAGGTTGGTTGTTAAGGCTTCACTTTTCTACACAAAAGCACACCCAAGAGACACTTCTACACAGACAACCGGTGTCAAAGTAAGAATCGCTGATAAGGAGACAAAAAAGTAAAAGCACACAAATTCTCCATTGATGCTCTTTACCTCTTTTTTGGCAGTTTCAGCTCTATTTCGTTCCTCTTCTTGCTGAGCTTGCATGGCAGCAACCTTTTGCTTCATATCCAACAGTTGCTTCTCATGCTTTCCTTTCACCTCTGCTTTCTCCTTATCCCAGCGCTCCAGCATCTCCCGTAGCTCTGAATGGTGCCCTTCCTGCTCACTTGCCTGTTAGGTGGAGGAAAAGACTTTGAGATGGAATCCTGACCAACCTCTTCACAAGCACATGAAGAAAGCATCTCTTCCACAAAACCCCACTTGAACAGCACACAGTAGTGGTCTTGTGTCCTATAGAAATGCTGTCCTACCAAGGAACATAAAAGAAAGGTAAGCAGGTGGCACAAGAACTCCTCTCTGATGGCAGCCTTTTTCCTAGCTTGTCTGTCCTCAGGATTTCTCTCTATTTTGAAGTTCAACTTCATTTTCCTCAAAGAAAAAGGTAGAAAAGAAAAAAAAAAAAAAAGCTAGCTGACTGCAGGTAGGAATAGGTTGTATCCTCATGCCTTACTTGCAGGACAGACAGCAAAGTACCAGGAATAAGGAACCTGTTCCAAATAGTAAGACTCTGCCTATTAGGAAAGGGCAGAGCAAAAGTTTTTTTTGTGACTGCAATTGGCAGGAATGTTAAGAGTCCACTTTGTGGTAATGAGAAATCTGGATCATTTCTGCCCCCTTGCTTTGAGGCTTTCTGCAGAGCTCACCCAACCTTCTGCACACAAGTAGTGTTGAATTCTTCTTAGGTCCACACTGAACCTCTAGCTGCATTTACTGTCCCTATATAGTCATGTGGGCCATTGCACACTTTCAAATATGAGACACTGGCTCTGCTGCCTGGTCCTAGCACAAAGGGGCCATGTTGTTTCCTACCAGGTCTTGCAGCAGCTTGCTTATTTCCACTTCATGATCAGTTTGCTGAAGCCTGAGGGTATCGTTACACTGCTGCTCGGTCCGCAGGAGCTGCTGTGCCATGCTTTCCCGTTCCTGCTTCATTTGAAATCTCTCTGCTTCCAGCTCACAATGAAGGCACTTCACTTCTCCTGCAAGCAAGAGAGATGGCAAGAGGTTTAGTCCCTATCTTGTACCTACACAGAGGCTCCAGTTTTACTAGCCTTAAATCATTTGAATTTTGTTGCAGAAGGGATCTGTCTCCATCTCCCTTACTCCTCAGAAGCATTGCTATCACAGACAGACAGGTCATTCCATATCATCAGCCATAGGCAGGGGGATGACCAGAACCAGAGACAAAGCACATCAAACTCTTACCTTGTATCACCTCCTTGGCCTGAGTGACTGTATGAAGTTGGATTTCCAGCTGACTCCTGGTGACCTCCAGCTGAGACAAATGGTGCTGAGCCTCACACAGGTTGGATTCCAGGATCTCCTTCATTGACCTGTAAGTTATAAATATGAAAATACACAAGTCCCTTGCTATGAACACCCAGAGAGAACTATTTCAGTAAGAAGTTATTCAAAATCTCTACAAATGAGTAAGGAAAATGTGTTGTATGGATCCTCATGGATAGGAAACATATTTTTATCATACAGAAGAGCAGTGCAGGCCCCTCCCAGGAAATATCCAGGCCTTACTTATGACCTAGCATAACACAGAAAGGTTGGTTTGATCTTAAGAGTCAAAGCTTAAGTTGCTGTTGTTGGATCTATGAAACATGGGTAGCTGTGTCCACAAAATCTGTGCCAACAAGCAAAAGCCTGTTATCTTATCAGAACCTTCAGGTTTGCTCTAAAGAGGGGCAAAGTAAGAGGATTTCCCTGCCTGATTAGAGACTTTAATATTGCTTATCGTGTAGGCATATGCTGGTACTTTTTCAAAACTAAATTTAAAAGCAACTGAAGGAATACCTCAAATTTCAGACATATAGTAACATCTATGCTTTTAGAGGCATCTGTAAGAAATCTGCTAGTAGAAGAACCACCTACAAGAAAAGGCAGGTAACCCTCAGCTGAGATTTCTGGAAGCTCGAGAGAAAAATCTGCTTCTTTTAAATCTGGCTAACTCACTATACAGTTCTTCAGACAATTTGTCTTTCTAAAATGCAAGCCATAGCACTGCAGATAAAAATGGCTTTACACAGACTTCTAGGAACTGGTTTATATGACACAGGGAATTTTTGAATCAGGAGCTGCATTCAGGAGCTGACCTTACCTCCCTTCTTTAATCCAAATTCCTATGTGTCAGTTTCCTACAATATGTGGGACTGCCTCCCTTGTACAGAAGTGTAACATATATATATATAGGAGTAATATATGTGTAAGGGTATGTGGGTGTTACTGCAATAAAACCCCAAACAGAAGCATTTCATTCACAGACGGACAACAAAAGATATATCCTCAAGCAAGCGAAACAAAAGCTTAACTCCAAAAATGCCAATCTCTGTCAGCCCAAAGTAAACATGCACCATTTTAAGGATAAAAAGAAGTAATTCCCCCAAAATGAGTAGAGAATGATTTAAAAAATTCTGAGAGAAAAAGGGTTTTGAAAACAGTTGCCAATTTCTCTAGGTAATGCTTTATTTATTGTCAAAAAAACTTCTAAAGTGATTTATCTCTTCTTTGACTGACACTGTCATTGATTAAAAAAAAAGCAAGCTGAATTTTTAATACAGTTTCTCAGAAAATTACATATTGCTGAGCTCTCTATTACCACAGCAATTTTGACACTGAATATATATAATCAAATAGCTCTTCACTTCACCTGTGCACTGATAAAATATGGAAAATCTCATCAGTTTTAAAGACACAGGAAGATAGAGATGTCTATAGACAGCTCATAATGTTCCATCTTCCACCTTTCAGCTTTGGTTGCGCTCTCCTCTGGAAGCTGAACAAGGAAAGCAAGCACTGAATCCCTGCAATAAAAGTTGTATCCCAAAAATACAGTTCAATAATTGACGGAACCCAATTTACCTGGATCCACTGTGAAAGTCAGGAGTAAACTCAAGTAACAGATTGAGTCAAATGATGTTTATCAGTCTTGCAAATAATAAATTCTGGAACAGTGAGTGGCAAAACTCAAGAAGCAAGACTGAAAATCTCCAAAATGTCATTTGTGTAACTTTGCAAGTTTACAACTCCTCTAAAAATCACCTTGAGAAGACAAACCTCTGGAAAAGCAGAACTTTTCATATTCCATCTTGAAAAAATGATGTAGCAGAAGCATAGCATCCTGTTCCAGCCCTGTTTAATTGCAGCACGATGCTTGTTTCTGCCAGCCAAGTGGTAAAGTAAGTGATAGGTAAGAATTCCCAAAGGCTAGTGAGGATTCAGAAAAAGAGCTTCTCTCTTGCTGGTACAATCAGCTCTAGGTCCTGCACCACAGCTAACAGAGTTGCCTTAGAAACAGAAGATCTTCAGCATAAGCCTCCAGCTTAACTGTAAAGGGCAATGTGTAGTGTTCTGTACAATAGCCTTGAATCCTAAAAGTCCCGTGTCAAACTACCCGATATGGAAAGACTCTGTTCAAACACAGAGAACAAGAAATAAAACCCCAAAAGATGTTTCAATCTCTATTAAAAACCTGGATGCAAGCAGAGCGAGCATGGTTCTGTATGATTCAAACCAGAGCCAATACACCAGATACTAAAGAATCATGTTGGATTGCACTGGACTTGCAAGTAGACATGGCTCACAGGCTCGCTACCTTTAGCTATCAAAAAAGCAACATTCAAATCATAGTAATTTTTTTTTCCTAAGATGCTTCAATTTTCTGGGTGAAGCCTTATGAAAAGCATACAGGGTGAAGTAAATGGTTGTGCAGTTACTACGACCTTTGTAACTACAGACCTTAAATAATGTCCTGTTTAAGGCCTCTCTCCTGTCTTTACCTGGCCTCTGCCAGCTGTTCTGAAAGGTCCTGTCTGTCCCGTTCTGTAGCTGCCAGTCGCACCTCTAGGGCAGCCTTCTCGTGCACCAGGACTTCCTTCTCCCTAGACATCTTGGTCAGAAGACCTGCTTGGTGAGCGGACTCCTGGCGCAACTGCTCCAAATCACTGCTCGCTGACTCTTGCTGGTGGCAAATCTGAAAGTGCGAGAAAATGCATCTATCAGTCATTTCTCTGAAGTTCTGTTCAGAATTAGCCAGTGTTACTTCTGAATCAGCTACAGCAGAAAGAGGTCCTGTATTGTGAGCTGAATGTCTAAGAACATCTATATATAGCACTAGTACAGTGAGATGCCAAAAAAAAGGCACCGGGACTGTTGATTTAGAAATGATGTGTATGGTCATACTGAGTTAGCTAGGAACAAACATCTCCTTCAGGACAAATGTACATACCCCAGATTATGTGTTTTTATGAAAAAAAAAAAAAAAGAAATCTGTATTTTCCAGAACTATGACCTTGCAAACCAAAATTTTGGCAGAATCTATTCCACTGCTGGAAATTTTCAGGTAAGTTTAGGCAAAAGCAACTTTGGTCTCTGAAGAAAGTTAAAATAAACACAGTTTATCCTTCTAAAGTTGGCAACACTTTGATCATTTTGTTTTAGCTTATAAAGTAGATGGATGCATAAAAAAAGTGATTCTTGGCAGGAAAAGAGCCCTTGTGGCAGGTAATGTCTTTTAGGAATTTACAAAAATCAGGCTGATGTGGTCAAAGAGATGCTGAACTCCACTTGTACAGTAATTCATGTCAACAGTACTATTTACTCACCTTACACAAGTAAGTTGCCTAATATACCATCGTGACATTCAAGCTTGGAGATTAACTATGACATTTTAGTGTTTTCCTTCAGCACAACACCTCTGCTGTGTATATGCCAAACAACATACCCCATACTCAAGGACTAGGTCTACCCAGCAGAGAACACACTGTGTGAAAAAACTCTCAGAGCTATCCCCAACATCCAAGATTGTACATTATGAAACAGTCATTTAAATGACAGTTTGTTCCAGTGATATAATTTTCACAAGCTGTTTTTGCAGTATAGTGAAAAACAGCAAGTCCAGCATAAACAGTCTTGTCTGATTATCTATTTCTCACCTTCTTTTTCAAAGCCTAAAGAGACTCTACCAATTCAAAGTTACATTTCTGTTTTAAAATACAATTTCAAAAGCAAGCACAAGATGTTATTTGCATCCTTAGCAGGGCAAGTCAGCAGGAAATGACTTGTAGCTCTGTTCGGCATTCCCTATTAAGCCTAAAACAAATGCAGTTCTGTGACTTGCAGACTTCATAGCAAAGAGCACAAATGGAAACATACAACCCCTTATTTGCTCCCTTCTGGAAAAAGATGAGGAGCTAAACAGCTTGTTTCTTTTGCTGTAGATGACAGCAGCAGACTTGCTCGGGATTCACAGACAACAAAAAAACAAGCCGTATGCAGCTTGTCAAAAGCCAAAGAGGCCAAAGCAGACAAGTGGACAGAATAATCTATAAAAGCAGAGGACAATTCAGTGCTTCAGAGAACTGCAAAGCATCTCTACTGGCCACTGATCCATTTCCAAAATAAATAAGTATGGTCTTGTGACCCCCAGCAGAACCAGGTGTCTTGCTGCAAACAGCACTGGGCAACCCAGCAGACTTGCCTTCACTGAGCCAAGCATCCCACTGCCCATGCAGTATCAGACTTTTGGTCTCACCTGACTGAGCTTCTCTTGAGTTTCTTCCTTCTCCTCTGTCAGTATCCTCAGTTTTACCTGTAGATCCTCCTGTTGGTCTTCTGCTTTCTTCAACTGCTGCTCCAGACGAGCTTTCTCTATGCAGAGCTCTTCATTTGTCATTTTACACAAGTTCAGCTTCTCCTGCACAGAGATCTTTGTTTTCTCCATCTCTTCCACTTTATTTAACAGGACTTCATTCTCCTGTTCCAGCTACAATCACAAAAGCACAGAGGAAATAAAACCCTGTAAGATGCATTGTGTACCAGGTCTGGCTTGAGTAGAAAAAGCAACCATATCTCCATATTCAGACAGCCATACTGTCTGAGGGCAAAAAGTCTGGAAAGGAGCACCATTGGACACAAGCACCTGGCAAGATCCTGGCAACACTGCTCACCTGTAGCATCAGCTTGTTCAGCTGCACTTTATCTAACGCCAGAGCTTCATTAATACTACTCATCTTTGCAGTTGCGACATGTAGATCAGCTGTTTCAGATCTCAGCTTATTCTGAGCTCCTGACAGCTCTGCTACCAACTGCTCTGCCTAAAGACACACAAAAAAAAAACAGTAAGAAAACGAAGACAGAAAAAGCTCTTGACTTTAAAAAGCAACTTTAGATCCTAAATAGAGTTCTGCCTTCTCAGTATGGGTATTAACTCTCCCAAAGGGCCTATATGGTCTATTCACAACGTTTTCCAAGGAGAACACCATTCCCCCCCTCTCATACTGCCAGAAGCAATATCTGTAGGGGTTCGACTGTCAAAACTCCCTCTCCTACAAGTGTGTTCTAAAAATAAGACGACTATACCCTTTTCAATGCCATTGTGAGCTCATGTTTCTCTTGCTTCAGGAGATCTCTATGAAGTTGCGATTTCTCCAGTGTCTCTCTTGCAACAATCAATTCACTCTGTAATAATGAATGTTTTGCTTCAAGTGCAGCCAAGTCCTTCTGACTATGGGAAGAGGAAAGGCAAACAGTTTTTTTCATGTCAGAAATATTATCATTTCCAGAAGTAGTAGATATTTTAAACCAACAAAACACTCAAGAAAGGAAAATAAGCTTCCAAAAATTCAAGGAACATTTCCGAAACGGTCGGGTACTCTTAGTTTAACAGCTTCTTGACTTTTAGTTAGCTTCTTTCTTTTTTAATATATTGGAAGTTTTAGCAAAAGCTTTCTTTGGGTAAAAAATACTTTTTGAGTCCAGATCAATATTTCTCAAATTATTCTTGCCTTCTGCAGTGAAATGATGGAAGAGAGAGCAATCTTTCAGGGTGTGTGTGTCTCAGAACTTCCAAACCTATATAGGATAATTCAGGTTGGAAGAGCCCAAAAAGGGCCCAATCTTCTGCTCAAGGAAGGATCAGACCAAGTTGCTCAAGGCTGCACCCAGTTTGGTCTTGCAAACTTCCAAAAATGGAACCTGTACAACCTCTCTGGGAAATCTGTTCTACTGCAGATTGTCCTCAGGGTTAAAGAGGTTTTCCTTAAAACCAATTTGAACCTCTCATTTCAACTTATGCCTGCTATCACCAGCTCTGATCAGACTCAGAATGATTCCTTTAATGGGTCTTGAAGTACAAGCAGGCAGCTGTGCTGTAGGTCAGTCAGTAGGTGCCTAGACCTGCCCATATATTCTCTCATCTTTCTACAATACAGTCGATGAACAGAAAAAATCCACTGCTACACTGAGAATGGAATTCCTAAATCCAAACCATGCCCACTCCTGCCTAGAGAAAGATTTAAGGCTCACAGAAGCTCTCTTTCTGTTGTCTGTTGCTGCTCCAGGTGTTCCTCTTGGGCAGAATCTTCCTTTAGCTGCAGCTCAGTGTTACTTTGGCGCAGGTGCCAGGCTTCTTGCTCAGTTGCTTTGAGCTGTTGCTGTAGTTCTTCCCTGTTTCTCTCTAGGCTTGCACAGTTACTGCAGAGACAAGGTCAAGTTAAAAGAATGGCAAGGACTAGTAGACGTGGATCACATTTTCTTCACTCTACAGTGGACCTGTGGAGAGCAAGGTGGGGAAGGACTTGCTCTTCCCCTCAGAACATAATGGAGGAGGGAAAAATAAAGAGAAGCAGACCGCTGTCTTCATTCGGACAGAAGCAATGGCTAAAAAAAAGGGTCATCGTCCAGTCAGGTTATACACAAGACACCCAAAGAACCGACTTCAGAGAAGAAGTTCGTTGAGAGGAAGGTATCCTGTATTCCAACACTACTTTAAATCTCCAAGATGATCTTAGGATCACATTCGAGCAGGAGAAACAGTGACTGCATACAAACATGCTGTAGGGCAGGTGAGTTCTCAGTCCTAAACATCCCTGAATTCCAAAGGCTAGAAGCAGATTGCCTCTAGCATGGAAGAGAAGAATGAAATGCTCACCTTCTGAGTCCTTCTACCAGAGATTGGAGGTGCTGCCGCTGGCTGCCGCTCAGTTTACACTCCTCCTCCAGCTGCTCAAGTCTTTGCTGCAACTTCTTGCACTCCTCTTCCTGCTGTCTGTGCTGGTGCTGCAGGAAACTGATAGAGTTCTGCTTGGCCGAAAGCTCATCTTTTAGGGCCTGCAAGAAGCAGGGATGGAGACAATACAAACAGGCAATAATGAGCAGGGAATATGGCTCCAGATGTAGTAGCCTGGAGGGAGAGGCAAGCAGAGAGACGGCTCACCTGAAAGCAAAAGCTGTGATGAAGGGATGCAGATCATGAGAAAAAAAGCAGTGGAACACAGGGCTGGTGAGCCTGGCAAAGCAATAAGGCAGCAAGAGCAGGTCAGCCTTAAGGAAACTGGCTGAGTAGATGAAAAGTGTTAGCTTTGAAGTAGCTGCAAAGCATTAGCTGCTGATACTGTGGTCAGGGGTGAAGACAACCAGAAATTCTCACCTGTGTTACTCTCCGCTTCCTTGCCAGCACTTCCTGCACCAAGACAAGGGCATACTCTGCATTGCCAGAGCTCAAGTAAGAGGGGATGCTGCTAGACTCTGGGTACTGAGAACTGCCAGTGCAGCCATTGCTGACTGTGCCGTCATCTAACACCACCTGAAAGGCCACATCAAGCTGTTATTCCTTACTTATATTACTCAGTTTTCTTTATCAAGTTGTCCTTCCTCAACATCACTCTAGAGTCATTAAGGACTCAAATCACTCATTTCTTCACTGAATAAAGACATTTTGTCAGTGAGCACAAGTACTCAAGGGATTTCTGAATACAGCTGGGAACAAATGTTCACAAACAAATGTGAAGTGGCTGTAGGCTGCTTGAATGCTGTTTCTTGAAGCTTTCAGAAATTAATTTTGTCTCCTTCCTCTTAATGCAGCCACATAAACCAGCACTAGAGTACACCAGAAACATCAATAAAAAGAAATGTTAATGCTACTCAAGGAGGAAGTCAATTGATGATTACTGGGAAACAGTAATGAAATAGCAAATGTGCGTAATTACTGTGAGCAGTAGTACACAAGCATAAAAACGACTAAATAAGGAAAAAGAACTGACTTTGGGGAGATCAGCATAAAAGACCTGATGACCAAAACCAAAAAGTTTTGGGGCTGCTGTAGGGTACAGTTTAAGGGTAAATCACAGTTAAGGTTCTGATGATATAATGGCAGAGAGTGCAGAGAAATGCAACACAGCTGGCAAACACACTGATGTAATAAGTGACCTTTAATAAAAATAGAGAGAAAAGTGTCATTGCTCAAGGTGGGTTTGGGAAGCCTCCAAGCAACACTGGAATAGAAACGGTATGTAGTCATTCAGAAAGCACCGTCCAAGAGAAGACCTGAGTGAGACAGTGAAGGCAAAGGCAGGGAAATGTCTAGGGGCATATTTAAAGAACCACAAAAAGCAAACTCTGAAGTTATAACAGGTTTGCACAAGAAAAATGGCATGAAGATTAAACAGCCAGTAGTGATTAAATTCCAGTACAGAAGTCTAATAGGTGCTCCTGTAACGGGAGTTCAAAGACAACAGGAATGCAGATTGGTTGGAAAATAAATCCAGAAAGGGGTCTGTTTTGAGGCCAGTATCTGTCTATTCCTTGAACTAGGGAAAAAAATTCATAGGTTTCCTGGAAAAACCATGGCCCAGAGGGCAGGTCAGTATGAAAGACAGTAAAGAATAAAAAAGATGCTGAAGAAAAAAAAAGACAAAAACTACAACTATATACATCAATAAAGAAGGCAGTTTTTGATAAAAGCCTATTCAAGTTGAAGGTGAACTGAAGATAATAGCAAAACCATTGGAACTAGGAAAAAAAGTAACAGATAGCTATCATTGACTTTTGAACAGGAAAATAATATGATGCATGAAAGACATGAGGGAAATCCTATGACAGTTTTTAGAAGTTGCCCAAAATATAAGAAATCACAGTGATGATGTAAACTCAGGTATAAATATAATAATAATATTGTTAATTGGTAAAAATGTTAACTAGTAATACTGTTAAATAAAAGAGAAATCGCAGTTTTAAAGATTTTTTTTCTGGAGAGATTTCTGGCCTTACCATATGTTTATCTTTTCCATTTGCTTTTCTGTACCCTTCATCAGGAATGTTTTAATCAAATTTACAGGGATGATGCCTCAACAGACGCAGTACCAACTCTTACTCACCTCAATGATATCTTTTATCAACTTTTGAAGGGAAAGATTCTCCTCTTTGGCATTTTTAGTTAATGAAGCTTCATATTCTACCTCCAACCGACTTGTCTCCTGAGAACAAAATAAAGGAAGTGTGGATAGGAAAGAGACACTCACTCTGTAGCACTCAACTTCAGTAGCACTGTCATACTGATAAGCCTCAGGCCTAGCGATTCATGTAATTTACTTTTCATATCTATTTAAATCTTTCTTTGCTAAAACTAAAAAGGAAATGCCAGCAATTAGTTCTTACAGATTGTTAAGAAACAGTTAGTTCCAAGTAACTTTGGTCACTAGGGACTTAGAGGCCTCTGTATTGATATAAGTCCTCTGATGAAGACACCTGAATTGTCTGCACGTCTCCTACACTTGCCTTCACATGGATTGGTTCCAGATTTGCCAAACATACAACATATTTTGGCAATACTCTTCATGCTTTTATACAGCTAGCACTTCTATCATTATTTCTCTCAAAAAATCCACACCTCTGTGCTAGGGCTAGAGAGGAAACTACTCGGACCAAACAGACACTGGGCTATCTCCGAGATAAAAGTAAAACATACTAGAATCTCCACAGTGTCGTTAAGTGTCTTCATGGTCTTCTCCTTCTCCTCATTCTGCTTCTGAGACTGTACAAGCAAGGCTGAGAGCTCCATCACCCTGAGAAGAGAAGGTCCACATGCCATTCCAAAAGCCTTGCACACCACTAGCTGTTAAAGGAGAAAGCAGCACCCAGAGACACAGCAGAGAAAGCTCAACCCAGAAAATACAGCAGCAGCTTTAATCTCTAAAGGTTAATATGCTAGGTATTGCAAAAAAGCCCTTTGTGCCCCTCAAAGACTTCAGTAGTTGATCTTGCAAGGAGAGGTCAGTACAGAGGTGCTACACAGCTTATGATGGTCCTGTGTGAATTCCTCCTAACTCCTTAGGCACAGCCTTGGATAGCAAGAGGGCTGTACAAGGAACAGAACCATCTTGGTACTAGTCTGATTTTTTCACCATGAACCAGTTAACTGTAAATACACTATAGCATACAATCTTTATTCCAGTCTTATCCGGCTCAGAAGAGTTTCTGTTAGTCAGACATCTTTCCCTCTCCTTTTCCTTAAAGGCAGCTGTTTGACCACAGACTGAAACAAGATCATAGAGAATGGATATGTTTTGAACACAAACACAGTCAACCTATGAATCCAAAAAGCAGTCCAAAAAAGACAGTGATGGTAACAGCAAAGTTTAAAACATAATTACCTGTCTTGAAGCTCCTTTTTTTCAAGGTCTCCCTTAACATGAAAGTTCATCACTTCCCAGGTCTCCTGTTTTATTTCCTTTTCCACCCGTTTCTCTGTCTGATTCTTTAAGACAGGTCTTCCCAAAGTGAGGGACTCCCAGAGCTGTACACCAGAATTTAGCTGGAAGCAGTTGACAAGTATAGATCCAGAAAGTCTCACTTGCTCTGCCTTCAGCTCTGACAAATCTCTGAGAACAAATAAACAGAAGAGCTAATGCTAAAACCATTTTCAGCAGCCAATTCACTTCTGAAGTGCTTAGTTGGGCAACAGCACATGTTAACAGGAAAGATTACATCTTCTGCAAGGAGGAATCATTCATCTGACACTGCAAAATTAGGACACATTTTGATAGTTGAAGAATGAGTCCATTTTCTCCCCAGAGATATGAAGTAGGGTATAGTATATCCAGAAGACTTTAAGGGCTTCTAACTATTCTTATTAATTAATGATCTTGTTGTATAATATTAGTATACTCTAATCACTACCATCATTAATAGGTATAAAGATTTTTTGCAAAGTTCCCAACATTTATAGATATGGTATCAGCCTTAATCTATCAGTATGACCACCTGGCATGCTAAAAGGCCCAGGAAAATATGCACATAATAACCATTTTAGAAAGATGATGTATGAAGCCTAATCCTACACTGCTGTAACAGAAAAGTACAAACTATGCAAGAACTAGTAAGCAGGTCAGATATAGCGTGTACATTAAAGAAGGCTTATAATCAAGTAAGGCTAATGGATGAAAGTAACCCACAGTTTAAAACTGCATGCTCACACCAAAAGAATGTAGTATTAATGTGACCCAATTATCATTTGCAAGGAGGGCAACCATGATGAAGCACTATCAAAGAAGCTCAGAGAGTCCAAGAAGGAAGAAAACAATAACAGAGACAGGCATCAAACTAAGCAGTGTAAGCTTGATAAATGCAATCACAGGGAAAACAGAAGCTATTTTTCCCTCTCGATCATGTTGATGCTGGAATAAGTGCATACAAAACAACAAAATAAATGTAAGCTAGAAGTGAGAAGAAAAAAAAAAAGTATATATAATCATGAATGATACTTTCATCAGAAGCAGTGAAACAAGAAACCTAGTAAGATTTAAGAGAGATTTTAACAATTTTATAAAAGGGACTGCATTATATACAGCATACAGTAGGGCTTGAGGAGTCCACTCCCTTCTAGTGTGCCCATCTATGCCCATATCTGTGTAAATATGTCCCAAAATTAACAGTCAAAGCTATCCATTTAGGGTCTGTACATGGCTATACATGGGACTCACAGCCCAATTCCCTCAGTTTAATTTGAAATCAAGCATCACACAATACGCTTCTGAAAACAGTCTGTAACGTCCTTAATTACTTTACTTCAGGCTACCAAAGGGAAACCCTGTCTTTAGCTCTAACTAGCATAATATCAAGGCTTAAAAAGCAGGTGTGGAAGGAAACTATTTAGTTTTTTTTTTTTTTTTTTTCTACAAGAGATCTAACTTTAACTACTACTCACCGGTCAGTGGCAGTCTTCATTTCTAGAAAATGACGGCGGAAGGTCACCACCTGGCGCCAGAGGCTGAGAAGACGGTTATGTTCACCTTTTAGGTAGCTGTCATAAAACTAAAAATGCAAAGACAAAAAACAAATGCCAGTTCAGCCTTCAATCTCACCGTGCAAATCTTTCAGATATGAGACAGGACACCACCAGATCTCTAATAACAGTTCCAATAGGGATATCAGGGACTGAATAGGACCACATAAGCATCCTCAGTAAACTTGCTGCTTCACTTCAAAGAAGGGAACATCCAAATTTCTCCTGCTGTAGTACACATATCAACACAGTAAACTGATCATGATTCATCACTTCACCCTGCAGAGATGTCCAGCAGTCTTGCTTGGAGGATCTTGCTTGCAATAGGCTGCTAGTAAAGGATGCCTGCTTCTTTTTCTGAGGGGCTACTCTGAACCCAAATACACAGAAACCTCTCTGGACTCCACTGCTGCAGACAGTTTTAAGAACCAATATAAATGAATAAATGAGATAGCATGTGTGAGGACTGCTGTACAGTATCGAGAAACAAAAAGCAATTGTCTAAGACTCAGTTGCATTGTTGCAGCAGGTGAGCATCTCTGATTACTACAGAATTTATGGATGCTCCTCCATCTCACATCTTTGTGTTCTGCTAGTCAACACCAGCAAATCTTCAATGCAGCAACAACTTTCACACAGCAAGTTCTCTGTGCTAGGAATAAATTGTATTCTCATTCCTGTCCAGCATTACACTTGACATGCCTCTAGCTTGCCCTTACCTCACGTTCGCTACGCCATTCATTCTCCTTCAACTCCAGCTCCTCCCGGGCCCTCATCCAATCTGCCGTCAGTTTTCCAACATCTTCTTTAAGAGCTGTATTCACCTCATTTGCTTTATCTAGGTGCTCCCGCAAGAGAGTGTTCACTTCAGCCAGACTTTCACATCTTGGAAACAGAGAAGCAGCAATGAGCACACTGAAAAACTACCACCCACACATAGCATCCCCCTGCCTTTCCAGGTGCCTCAAAACTGACTTTCTCCTCATGCTGGAAGCTAGTGAACATGCTTTTCAGGAATAATAAAGACACCTCTTGCTGCAACTCCCTCTTCTCTTCTCCTTGCTCTAAAACTTTAATTTCTACCTACAATTTTAGTTTTCCCTTCAGATTTGATGATGCCCACATCTAACCTTTTGCTCTGTCTGCTCACTTGTCCATCTTCTCTTTACAAGATCCTGACATATCATCTTTCTCTAACATTGTCCTGACCACCCCCTTCTTGACTCTTTAAGTTTCAGTATCCTTTTTCCTTGCAACTTACCTCTGCCATCACCTTCTTGTTAAGCCTCTCCCTATCCTTGTCTTATACACTGTGTAAAATCTAAAGGAAAAGCCATACTTTATTGATTCAGTGACCCACACACCACAAAGGCAGAAAAGGCAGAACTGCAAACAGGGAAAACAGCTCTCTATGGAACTTGCAATTCAATATTGGAATCAACTTTCACAGGGTTTCCAAAGTGCATATGTTGCTCATCTGCAGTTCTCAGAAAGATTTTGAATGTGCTTTTAATTCTAAAGCAACCAGGAAAACATCTGCCCCACGGAAGGTTCAGGATGTTAGGGCTTGATTCTCAATATAAAGCAGACTCTATTGAGTAGCTCACTTCTAGAACTGCAGAAAAATTTAGGCTGCAAAGAGATCTCTGGAAGTCACCTGGATCAACTACCCGCTCAAAACAGCTATTTGGCACACAATATGGCCATTGTACTACAAAATGGACTTTGGACCTTTCTCCTTTTGAAATGGCCTGCCCAGATGTTTCCTTCGGGGAGACTAGTAGCACTGATGGGTATTCCCTTACTTCTATGAGCATCCAGGATACTTCTTCCTTTTACCTTTGTTGCTCCTCTTCCAACTGGGACAGTGCGTTCTCCAGGCTATGATCTTCTATGGCTTCCCACCTGTCTGGAAGGGATCCCTTAAGGAAAAAGGATGTTTAGTCAAACCCTTGTGACATGTTCACTTGTGCTGTCACTTCCTTTTTTAATTTTTTTTTCTATTTTTGAACCTTAGGAGCTTCTGGCTTCTTTCAGGCATGTGATGACTACAGTGAGGAAGAGAGGTGAAGGATTTTTTTAACATGAGCAGCATTCCTCAGTTTCACTCTTGCACTCTCATAGTCTCTATCCTCAGCTCATGACCATGAGTGCTCATATAAGACTTAAAACTTACCGACGCATATTCTCCTATTCTATCTCTTAGGTTTATTTTAGCCACAAAGCAGAAGAAAAGGTACGGAGCTGGCCCTGTATATTGAATGCCACCATTCTTCCCTTCCAAGGTGTTATGCTGCAGAAATGACTGTATTCTTATGCAGAAATGGCTGTAACAGGCAGTACATCCCTTCCCTAAGACTAAATACAAATATTACTTTAGCATGCAAGCATGCCTTCACAAAATTAAGATCCTTCTTGAGAGCGTTTTCTGGATTGGTATTTCTGAGACTATTCGCTGCTCTGAGAATGGCCAGGGGACAAAACACTGAAGTGCAAACTTACAGTACTGCTTTGAATTCCCAAATCAACAAAATTATATTTTGCTCTGTCTTTGCTTTAAGATCCTTTCTGTGTGTAACTGAATGCTGCACACACTGTCTTTAGTGGCAAATACTCACTCCCCCTGCTTCCAGTCGCTGTTCCAACTCTCGACACCAGGTCCGGTACTGCAGCACCTAGACGGGATAAGCAGAACTAGGATAAGTGAATGAAGTTTGTAGCAGACCAGGTTCCTTCTGCATAAGTTTCTCCCTAGGCCTTTACATCCAGAGCACAGCATATGTCACATTACCACTGACACACTCAACATGAAGTCCTGTGCAGAAACTTCACTTTTATCCAAATGAAGAAGGATGCTTTTATACATGTGTTCATCCTAAGATAGTGAGGGCAAGCAGAACAACAGATAGACGTAGACAGCTGTGCCAGGCCAGCCATACCTAACAGACTGACGATTGCACTGGTAAGACCTAAACGAAACATATTAAATTCAGGAAGAGTTGCCACAGAAAAACCTGTGCAAAATCCTAGGTATGTCAGGTTTAATAGCAGGCTTGGAACTAAAATTTTCTGAAGTGACACAGCACGCTGCAGTAATCATAAGCTTTCTGTGAAACAATAATTCCTATACTATCAGTAATCTACTCTGGCCCATCAAACTAAAAAAGCAGCTTCTTGCTACACAGACAAATAGCACGAATATAAAAAGAAAAACCTCTGATAAACAGTGAAAATGATTACACAAAAGGCAAAGCCTTTTCCTGAACCCCCAGGACTGTGAACACCAGGGGTCTGAGGACAAGCAGAAGCCCCTTATGAAATGCTCAAAGTAGGTGGAAAACAAGTTGACTGAAACTGAGAAGGGAATAAATAGAACTCTGCACTGCCTGGAGGAAGAAATGTACTTTTATCATCTATGTGCCATTAGCATTGCTTTCCAAAGACATTTCCATCACACAGCAAACACAGCAGAACCGTTCTCACTGCATCTTTCCATCATTCAAGCTCCTTTACATCTGAACATTTAGTCATTTGGAAAAAAAAAAAAAAAAACACACAAAACAAAACCTACAAAACAAAACAAAAAATCCAACCAAATAACAAGGATTTGCCCGTTTAAATATGTTTAATTTCACAAAAGCGATAAACTTGACCAGTGCAAAAGAGCAACACAGGTCAGTAAGCTGCTTGACAAACCACCCTGCTTGCAGAGAAGAAAAGAAACACTAAAACTCAGGAAAGGAAACACTGAAACCTCGGCAGGGGCTCAGGCACTCAGAGGCAGGAGAGGAGCCCATGGAGGTAGCTCAGCACCCCGGGCTCCACTGCTGCCTCTGGACAAGCTGCACTAGAGACGTGTTGCGTTTCCACTTGAGGCATCTTTATTAAAAGCAAAAGACAAAACCCAGCAAGGCCTCTCTAGGGAGCCGGTGCCGCCTCCCGCAAGGCCGCAGGCGCCGCCGCCTGGGGCCCGGCACCCCCGGCGCGGCCCGTGCGCGCGGGCTC
>VWPW01005352.1:60790-85025 GCA_013389825.1 Crypturellus undulatus | reverse complement strand
CGGGCCGGGCCGGGCGAAGCGGCGGGAAGCCGCGTGAGGCCGCTCGCTCCCGCGGAGGTGGCGGCGCCGCCCGGCGACTCCTCGCGCCGGGGACATGAAGGGGGGGGGCGGGTGCCCGGGCGTGAGGAAATGCCGGCCCCAGAGGCCTTCAGCGGCCTGATCCGTCCCGCGGCTGCACCGGAGCCCCCAGGGGCCCTCCCAACCCGGATCTTTTGCAGGCCAGGGCCTCCCGAAGGCGCTTCCCTGCGGCAGGGAGGGCCTGTGGCAATGCAGCACCCGCAAGAGCACTGGGAGCTCAGGGATGTCGCTGGGACTTGCTGAGCTTTCCAGGGAAAGGCGGTGACGTGGAGAGCAGTGACAGTGGCCACGGGGGCCACAGAGTCAAAGCAGTTTGTGGGGAAGGGACTGGCACTGCCAAGCATCATTTTAGAGGTAGTAACGTGTGCTGCGTTTTTCTCTCTTGACTAGTAACGGTGTCCAGCTGATCCCTGTTGTGGAAGTGAGCATTTAAGGAGAGCTGGTGCTCAAATTTAAGCACAATGGATTCCACTCCGTGCATTCAGCAGAGCTAAAGCATTGCTGCAAAATCTGAGCAAAGACAAAACATGTAAAAGGGTGATTACAAAAAGGTTTTAAGTGCTGTAGTAGCAGCTGGCTGAAGAGGCATGTCCAGCACGACCTACTCCAGGAGAGCAATGCTGGCATAAGCAGAAAGGGGGTGCTGGCGTCACACTCATAGCCGCAGAGAGGCAGCTGCCAGATACTGTGTCTGCCTCTGGTGTCCACATGTCAAGAGGATGTTGAAAAATTGAAAGCCTGGTCCTGTGCCTTCCCGAGATTACAAATACTGGCAGTTAGCTGCTGGTTCAAATTATTTAAAGAACTGGAATAGTTCAGAATACTTTTTAAGGGCTAAAAGAGGCTTAGGAGCTGAGGAGCGCCCAATACCTCTCTCTCCTTTGGGGGCCCAGTGTCAAAGTTGTAGACAGCAGCTTGGTGTCTCCAAGCAGGTGCTCTCCCGCACGAGGGAGGCAGTGGTGGCAGCTCTAAGCACTCCAAGGTTGCTATGAAGAGGAGGTGGGTGATGTATCTGCAGACAGATATGCCCACATCTGGCAGTTCCATCCCAAAAAAACATAGCAGCCAAAATGCAGCCCTGTCCCACTGTCTTTGGACTTACTGTGCACATGAGTGCTGCAGTCTTGTTGGCAAAATGCTGTAGTGCTGTCATGTGGGGGCTTGATTCCCAAGAGTCCTGCCTCATTCTTGCCTTATATTGTTTTAGATGAACTTTAGTATGGGGCCACTTGGGATTCTCTGCAGGTTCTGACGTTATCACTGTATTGAGACTGCTGAGAGAGGTCCTGTGCTCTTCACTAGGTTTGCCGCCGCCTTAGATCTATTTAGATCTACTGTTCAGAAGCCCAATTCTCTTGATAACCAATGACACAGCTCTGTCTTTTGACTTCAAATTTCTATTTATCATGAGGAAGTTTTAGCACAGCCCTTTGAAAGTATGCCATGAATTCCCACTTTAGTGGAAAGGTAATCATCTTGTTTTACTCTGGCCTAAAACAGCAGCAATGGTTAACTATTGCATCTCTGAATTTCCTAGATTTTTTTTTTATTTAAAAAGACACGTAGCTATGAAGTCCGGTGGTAGTGTGGCATCTGGATTGCTACTATCTGGAGGTGGCAAGATGGACATGGTGTGTAGTTCAGGGAGCACGTCGAGTTTTAATGTCTACCATAGCCCAAGCAGAGAGGAGCCTGCATCCATGTCGTGCAGCTCTGAGGTCCCTTTCAGTGACACGTGAAACATGCATCCAGGTTGCCTTGAGTAGCGACAACCCTATGAGTGGCCCTTTGCCCTCACTAGCATCTTCTACAGCACTGGGAAATGTTCCTTTGGCTCCACAGAATGATCCCCTTGCCCAGCACAGTCCGAAGGTCCAGAGAACCTCGCAAAAGTTGTCTGCTTGAGAAGCTGACACAGATTCTTAGGATGTGGAGAACAGGAGCCAGCCTACTTCAGTGGAGTAGGAACCCAAATAGTGCTCCTGTTTCAAATCCCTACATACACTGGTGTGAGGAGCTGCCTTTAGAGAGCGGCTATTGCAAGAAGGACGGTCGTGCTGCATGGGCCAAAATGCTTTAGTTTTGCATGTGTGTTTGGCCAATATCCTTGACTGTCCTCTCTAATGATGTCCGATGCTTAGCATAAAGCCTGCAAAAGAGGAAGGGTTTCCATCTACATATTCAAGATACTATGTGAGTTTGAGCTTCTCCTGAACTAAATGTGCAATCTGGATACTTCCACATTGGAAGATACTTCCACTCTATTCCAATGACCCTGTCCAAAGCCAGACCGCACTGCAGCAGTCTGGGGACTCACTTCAATCTGAACAGAAACAGCAGTCCTGTGGGCACAAGCACTTTGTCCCAGAGTCTTTCAAGGAGCCTTTCTCTCTTTTAAAGAGAGGGGATGGTTTTGCACGTCCTCTTGGTTTGCGCTTGCTCTGCAGGGCAGAGCCCAATGCGACGTGCAGGCAGCTGGGGAAGGAAGAGCAAGTCGTGCCTGGGTGACCCTGGGGATGAGCGAGTGACCTGGAGGGAGGGTCTTCGCCAGAAGAAACGCACCGAAAAGCTTTTATTTTCATCAGGAGCCTCAACCCGCACCCGACTGCGGCGCGCAGCGGAGAGGGCGAACACAGTGCCTGGGCGCACAGCGCCAGGGGGCGCTGCTGCCGCGCGACCGGCACCGGGACCGGCACCGGAGCGGGGCCGCCGCGGCCTCGCAGGTAGCGCGGGAGCAATAAATACCCCAAAGCGCGGGAGGCTGCGTGGAGCGACTGCGGTGTCGCGGGGCTGCTGGCGCGCGGAGCGAGGCTGCTCCCCGTGAGGCGCTGCCTCCCTCCAGCCCCAGCCCGTCAGCCCCGGCTGCTCTAATGTCTGTCTGGCAGCGGCCCGCGCGACAGGTCCCGACTGCCGGGCTCGAGGTTGGCCCCGCTGGACTGTGCAGGTCACCGAAGGCTGCGGCCGAGGTCGCATGTGGCCGCTTGAAAAAGCATCCTCTGGAGTCTCGCGCCTGTGGAGCTGTTTCACATGAGGCAGAGTATGAGTCATGCTAATGAAAAGGGTAAAGAAGATTTTTTTTTTTTTAAAAAAAAGAAATATATCGCAGTTAAATTACTTTAGACAGCATGACATCAGAGAGTAATTAAAGGGGTTTGTTGGAATTCCGTTTCCAATTCCTGAGTTCAGGTTTGTAAAAGATTTCTGAGCACCTGCAGGTCTCTGTGTGTGAAATATTTTCACTGGAAAGGATTCAAAACTTTTTAAAAAAACCTTTTAACACAGGGGCAGCATTACGCCATTCTTCCTTCTTGGAAAAAAAAAAAAAAAAAGAAACCCTTCAGATTTAAACAGGACTCCTTCAACTTTTCAGTCAGTTTTACAGAAGAAAACGAGGTGGTAAACTTTTTCTTTTCAAGAACGATTTCTTTATAGCTGCTTGCTGAAGCCAGGGGAGATCGTATCTGAATACATGAGCATTTCCACTATGGGACTGGATACAAGCATTAAACAAAGAGATTTGAAATGTTTTAATCTCAAACAAAACCCACTTTTGCTGACTTTGGTTTTTAATTTCTTTCATGTTTTCTTCTGCCAAACTGGAGGAAACTTTCCCGATTTTCTCTTTAGCGGCATTCAGAGGAAGACCAGAGGATGAAAATCCTGCATTTTCTCACTTTACTGCTTTGGCATTTGACTTGGCTGTCTCTGGATCTAGTTCCTGGAGTGCTGAGTAATTCTGAAGCAGGCCAGAGTAATCCAGGATCTAAACTAGGTTTGTTAAAAGCAGAAGGAAAAGAGCGGAATCCCTCGGCAAGAGCAGGTACGCTGCGGACTGGAAACCATGGATATAGTGCCGGGACTTCAAAGGCTCGGACTAAAAGTGGTGCTGGTCAGGCTGGAGCTCTCCTGGCCAAGAACGATGAATCCAAGAAGGTTCTCTCAAGAACAGCAGCCACGGAGACAAAGGTAGGACATCTCCCAGGCAGACCTTCTGGAGTGAGGACAGTGACTCCAAAGGTTCAAAATCTTAGCAGCAAGGCGTCTTTGAAAAAACCTGGCACGAGCAGTACCGATACTGCATCTTACAAAGCCAAAAAGACTAAAGAGCCTGTCACCCAGAGGGAAACTAAGGAAACGTTCAGACATCCCCCTATAACGCCACATGAATACATGCTCTCTTTGTACAGGACTCTCTCAGATGCAGAAAGAAAAGGTGTTAATGGAAGTGTAAAACTGGAGGCTGGACTTGCCAATACAATAACCAGCTTCATAGACAAAGGACAAGGTAAGAAAGTAGCTCCTGCGTGTGCATGTGTGTGTGTAAGGGACAGAAAAGGGGCACGTGTGCATCTCCGTATGTTTATATGTTTAGAGAATGTTATCGGAAAAAAATCGTACATTTTTAAAATCTAACAGCTCTTTTTAACGTAAATGAAACCATACAAATTTACTGCAGTTTCTGCCTTCATGCCTTATTTCAGAAAATTCATCTAGAGGCAGAACTAGACAGTTGTGCAATAGCTGAAAAAAAAGCATTTAGAGGCAGATAGTAAATATTTTAGGTACTTAAGGAAGCACATTGTTGGAAATCATCAATCTTCGCATCTTTAGGTGTTTAAAAACCTTTTTAAGCCTGATCTTTGCATGTTCTGCAAAGCCTGATCTGATGTTCTTTGCATAACTTACTCCTGGAAATTAGTAACATTGGATCTTGTTGTAAATAAAATGACATGATATGCTATGAACACGGCTAACAGCATTAGTATTCTGTGATTAAAAAAAAAAAAAGGGCAGATTTCATTATCAAAAGGCCAGCCTGTTTTGTTCAAGATAGAGTTATGACAAACCACAGTCTCAGGAGTCACTGCAGTGTCACACAGATGTATCTGCGCCAGCTTTAAGCTGATGCTTTTGGGTACCACTAGGTTCCTAAGAACAGAAGCTCACAGCTGAGCCTGGCTACCTGGTATAAATTTCTGAGACTTTAGAATTTGCAGTTCAACATTCTGGTTCCAAATATTTTTGAAAATGTAGACTATGCTGTCACGCAAAGAATAACCTGACTCCAAAAGAAAGATGTTCACCTGATCCCATGCTGCTTGCTTAGTAAGAGTTTTGGCATGGGCTTAAGGAAACAACAAGGAGCTCTGCTAACAAGGCAAGGGTAGAAGACTCAGCCAGGATAGGTGATTTGTTTTTCTCCTTGATTAATAGTAGCTTGGCTTCTTGGCAGCGATGCTAAGCTGCTCACAACTACCATGTTCCAGTTCGGGTTCCCTGTTTGGCACCACAGGGCATTGCTAATGTTACATGTTGAGAAGATGTTGGCTCAGCCATATTCCTCATTAGCACTGCTGGTGAGCTTAACCAAGCAAATGTAATGTCAGGTTAAAGGGAGGTGTGTTTTTCTGTCCAATTTGAAAAAGCTGTGAATCCTGTGGAGTTAAGTTAATAAGGCAATTACCCTTGTGTCTGGCAGTTCCTGGGGGATGTTGGGTTTAAAAGACTAATTCACTATTGTACTGTCTAAGGGTAAATTTGCTCATGTTTGGAGCCAGCATGGAACCTGGGCACCACTGAAATCCCGTTTCAATAATTTAAGTAGATGTAAGTGGTGAATAAGCCCCATGAGCACCCAGCCCTGAAAAGAGACTATTTTCCAATTGGCTAATTGCTACTTTGAAGCTAGAAAACACACTGCAGTGAAAGAAATTGCATTTCTAAGGGGCAAACTCAGAGGCTTCTTTGCCGATTGAGTCACTGACTTCTTCTGGGTGCCTGCTCAGAGCTGATCCCTTAGACAACAAATATCCTTTCAGATGAACAGCCTAATTAAAAGATCTTCTAGGCTTATGAAGAAACTCCAGGAGCACCATGAAGAACTGAATAACCAGTATTGATCTCTGCTTGATGTGCTTTTAAAAATGTGTGTGCTTTTTTTAGATGAGCGAGCGCCAACCATAAGAAAACAGAAATATATTTTTGACATCAGTGCATTAGAGAAAGATGGCTTGCTGGGAGCAGAGCTTCGAATATTAAGGAAAAAGCCTTCTGATGCATGGAAGTCTCATTCTTCTGGAAAAACTTCCCAAGTGAAATTATTTAGTTGCTCCACAAACAGACAAGCAGCTACACTCCTGGATTCTCGCACTGTCAGTATCACAGATACACCAAAATGGGAAGTGTTTGACATCTGGAAACTTTTTAGGAACTTTAAAAACTTGGTAAACTTGTGTTTTGAACTGGAAACTTTTGACAGGGGGAGAGCTGTTGATCTCAGGAGCGTGGGATTTAACAGAACAGGAAGACAGGTCAATGAAAAGGCTCTCTTCTTGGTATTTGGGAGGACAAAAAAAAGAGACTTATTCTTCAACGAAATCAAAGCTAGGTCAGGCCAAGATGACAAAACTGTTTACGAGTACTTATTCAACCAGAGGAGGAAGAGAAGAGCTCCTCTAGCAACACGACAAGGGAAGAGGCCCAGCAAGAATCTGAAGGCAAGGTGTAACAGAAAAGCCCTCCATGTGAATTTTAAGGATATGGGATGGGATGACTGGATAATCGCCCCTCTAGAATATGAAGCCTATCACTGCGAAGGGCTTTGTGAATTCCCCCTTCGCTCTCATCTGGAGCCCACCAATCACGCAGTTATCCAGACTTTAATGAACTCGATGGACCCAGAATCTACCCCCCCAACCTGCTGTGTCCCAACCCGGCTCAGCCCCATTAGCATTCTTTTCATCGACTCTGCAAACAATGTAGTCTACAAGCAGTATGAGGACATGGTAGTGGAGTCATGTGGTTGTAGGTAGCAGAACAGTTGCTCACATGAGTATGTTATGAAAAGTAATATGACAAACTGAATATGACCTGTTCCCAAACAAGGTTAACTACACTTCTTACCTCTGGGGTGAGTATGTTCACAAAGATGTAGCAGTGAGGCCTGAACACGCAGAAACTTCTGCATGTTTCTTCATTGTGGGCATATTTCCATCGCATTTGGCTGCCGTCACGCAGCCCAATATGAAGCCTTGTGTAAAGAATCTGACAGCCACACAAGACTGTCTCTAACTAAAGTCGTAACAGAGGAGATGAGACCTCACACTGACAGATCACCTGCTTTTATCCCAAAGGCAGTTGGTAAAGATGGTATCAGTGAGCTGTGGATATGACCTGTTTAACTCTTTAATACTGTTGTTGAGATCGAATTTATGTCGGGGTCCCATTATGCAATGTCAGAAAAGAGTCCTGATGTCTAGGAGAGGCTGGGATCTGGGGTGTTCTGAGCTTGGTGTAAATAGTTGCACTGTAATATGATTTCTTTCTGATTAGCTATGGAAACTATGCATATATAAAAAGGAGTAATTAAATATCATATTCTGATTTAGTTTAAGTTGTACATGGAGAAAGGTGATGTGGAGTATTTGTTTCCATGTATGTTTTACTACAAGCTACATATCTTTCTTAAGTATCCACCTTTTCATTATTATGTAGCAAGTTATATTACTCTGTATAAGGTCCAAGTTGCTCTCAAATGTTCATAGTAAATGTTAAATTACAGCATAAGATGTAATAAATTATTGACACAATGCTACATTGTGTCCAGCTATCCAACTCTGCATAATCATAATGCTGTTAAGAATTTTTTGAATGTTTTTGTACAATAAATACAAGTGAAAGGGACTTTTCAGCGCAGCAGAGTGCCAGTGGCATGGATAACATGTCCATGTATTTCGTTTGCCTCTAACTCTGCTGCCACAGAATGACATGATGGAACCATTGGAAGAAGATGTGAAAATATGATGTGGTTTGATGTGGTGTGGAATGACATTTTCATTTTATATCTGGGGCAAGAATGAGTTACGATTGTGGAAGAGTTCTGGTATTATTTTATTTCACCCGACGAGTATTGTATGTTTGTGAATCTGTTTTTCTATTCTAATTTCTGTGAGAGATTACAAATTTATTCTGGGATTACTCTTTGTATGCTATCTACAAAACTAGGTGCCAGAAACTCAACTATAGAGAGATCAGAGGGGTAATAAGAACTGTCAAAAATGATTAAAGTAGCTTATCAATAGTCAAACATACCAGAGCTAAGGCTTACTACCTTTGATTCATCATACTTTAAACGAACTGGTCACACAAGTTCAGGGAACTGAACTCTGCTCTGCACAGCAACACTGATGTGGGAAGTGACAGGGAGCTGAATATGGGTCCCACAAGTGCTGACTTTGGATTGGACTTGTTCTAGCTCACATGAGGGGAAAACAGTCCTCAGCAGCTGCTAAACAATGGCAAAAACTGCTGTCCTTCCTCCTGCACTCTCTAGGCTGCAGAGCCTTTAATCGGGTTAAAAGTAGTGGTTAGTTTGACATGGAGGCTTCCTCTGGGTAGGGAAATATGGCAGGTGCCATAACCCAATAGCCAGGTGATACAGAAAAAGCGCTGCAGGGACCATATATGTGACCTCTTTGTAATAGTTCCATACCATGATCTGTGCCTGCAGAAAAGGACCTTGCTCAGATCAGCTCAGGTGATAATACAAAATGAAACAGGAGGAAGATTCACTGATCAGTGGGTCAATATGCATTTAAAATGGTGGGGACCTGGAGCTACTCAGCCATGTGCACATAAGAAATCCTGGCATCTTATCTTAGGGGTCTGGTTTGTGGCTCAGGGCTGTCCTCCGGGCTGCTGTCTTCTTTTTGGATTCTCAGTATGTAGATGCTTCCCAGATCTTGGTCTTCTGGGACCCTAATGGGATCTTAGATTGGAACTAATAGGTCCTGTCCCCTGCACTGAATGCTTACCACCAACCAGTGTTACTGGGTTTAGACATTTCAAAGATTTTTAAACAAGGAGCTTCTAATGCTGTGCTTTATGACAAGCCTAAGTAGGCATAAGTTGTCTTAAGTTGTTAAACCAGCAAAGAAAACACGTCCTGCACCAACAGGATGCTGGTGATCCCTTTTTGTCCATCCTTCTCAAGCATTTCTTTTTTCCCCTCTGGGCATTTTATAGCTGTCTGGCTAGTGGCCTCTAAGACTACTTTCTCCAGCCCTGACCATTGCTGTCTCTGGAGGGGATGATTATATTCCTATAGGGAAGGGTTGTCTCTCCTCTATCTGAGCGGGTAGCGTTCCCCAACACGGGCCTGTCCAGAATCTCTGTCCCTACACACGGCAGAGCCAGCTGCACTGTGCAGCCTAGTGACCCGCCAGGCACATTTCTCACCAAGTCCCTGTTTAAAAGTTTAAATTGCACTGTAGCAAATACTGCCCATCTAGTTTTACCCACCACTGTGATCTTTCAATTCACAGTCTGGAAAAACAGTGCCTTTGCTTTCTTATCTCTGAATCCATCACCTTGGGGTTTATAGCAAGCACCTAAAGACTACTGTGTGCTTTATTGCTCTTGGTCTGTGAGGGGACTGCTGCTCAGCTCTCTGGATGGATATCATTAATGGTATATCCATGTTTTTGAGGATTTTGCTAAAATCTGGGAAACATGACCCTGTCATCCCTTTTCTCTTCTTTTTCCTTTTTTTTTTAAGTCATCCTATGCTGTTTGAAAGTGGATGGTAAAGCTATGAATATCTTTATTTTGTCTTTACCACGATACAGTATTGACCACTCAGGTCCTGCTCTGACTTGTCTTTGGCTGTAGGAATGCTGAGCCATGTACAGGCTGGCTCTTCTGGCCAGAGCTCCTCCTCACGCCCGCGTTTCCCCAGCAGTTGAGGCTGCAGAAGGCTGTTCTTTGTCCTTGAATCCACAGCTAGGAAAGCCTGAATGTCTTCCACAAACTTTTTTAAGGCAAAGATTTTCAAAAGGGATACTCATATGGAAAAGAAAGGAGTGAGAATTGAGATAAAGCTGTTGATTTGGTTTGGTATGGGAATACTTATACTCCAGTTTCTACTGTTAATCAAATGTCTGTAATCACTCTAATGCAGTCTCTGCTGTTATATGGTGATCAATAAAACCACACTAAGACTGGTGCTGCCAAGCACCAGTGAGAAAGGCTTGGTCTTGGACAATACTCAGGCAGCATGAGAAGAGAACCTGTTTTTAAGAAGACACAAGAAGATCTTCTGGACTTGCAACCAGGAATCTGGGAGGATCTAGGGCAGTTCTAGGGATCTAGGGCTTCAGTGGAGTTTTGCATT
Source organism: Crypturellus undulatus (assembly GCA_013389825.1). Lineage (NCBI taxonomy): Eukaryota > Metazoa > Chordata > Aves > Tinamiformes > Tinamidae > Crypturellus > Crypturellus undulatus. The sequence continues at coordinate 74,776 of VWPW01005352.1, read as the reverse complement.
GCATTTGCCCCATAAATCCAAGCCTTGCTCTTTGCATGATGTATTTGCATCATGCATGTATTTGCATTTGCATGATAAAATTTGCATGTAAACCTGCTCATTATTTGCCACTGGAAGCTGATAGAATGAACTCATTGCAAAATGATTCATTAGAGCTGGCTTGTCTACTTGTAGATGACCATACTGTAGTATATCTAAGTCATCCAGAATACTACCTACTTTTCATAGATAAGCTAAACTTGAAGACTTACTTCAGTATAAAAAGAAAACATCAGGTAATTCATTGTACATACAAATCCATTCCTTGTCAAAGTAATAATGCTCTATTACAGAGAACTCCATTGAGAATGACCTTCCGTCAAAACACCTGTGGCCTTAATTGGAATAAAATTGTCATTATCAATGATAGTGCTTAAGATGATAGCTGTTTCCAAAGGATGTGGATTGAAGTTGTCTTAAAACAACTTAAAACAAAAAGCTGGGGTTACAGCTAAGCACCATCTTTCTAACAGACTGTTTGCTTCAGCTACAGCTGGATCTGTGGCCTCAGTGATGATTTTGGAGGAAGGTGCAATAGTAACATCATGTTACAGGTGATGCATGATGCAGTTTGGAAGCCTGGGGAGGCTGCAAGGGCAACACCACTGGCTGCAGGGCTGCAGATCAGCCTGAGGACCTTGGTGAGGCAGGCTGCGATAGAAGTTAAAAAATCCCTGAAGTCGTCATCTAGTAGGTAGCTCTCTGAGGATCTTGTTTCTTGTTTTTGTGCATATTTTTCAATACAGTAATAAAATAACAATGTGCAAGCAGATTATGCATCAGCATCTAAATGGAGAAAAAAATACTTAGATTTTGTAATTATCCCAAAGCAAATAGCACGAATCTAGGAAAAAAAATAAAAGAAATATAATCATATTAAAGTCTCCAAAAACATCCTTTGGATACTGGATTAAAACCTCGAATTTAGCTAGGTAGTAGCAAAAGTCTGAGGGAAAAGGGAAAAAAAAAAAAAAGACTTTTAAATATGAGTTTAAAGAAATTTGAAGCTACAAACACTAAAATTGCTTTGTTATATTGGATAGTTACCATATCAAATGGCCAGACAGCACGTTTGGCCTAGACAGAAGCAATTTCAGGCTGAGTGTTCAAATTTGGGATAACCTGACATCCACTTTGCTTGGCTGCCAGCTCCGATGTGGTGACACACACCAGACTCTGGAAGGGAGAGTCCTGGCACTGTCCAAGTCTGCTCCAGCTCAGAGTGATGAGTTTATAATGGTGGGCGTCCTACACAGCAGGATTGTTTTTTCACATTTAACTCTCAAATTTAATATCCTCGGATTATAATACCTGTTGTGATGTCTAGAGCATCCTTTTGCATTTGCTTTACTGCTATTGTTTGATAACTGGGAATTCCAGTTCAATATTATTTTATTCAGGACTGATCTACTGAGCATTGACACACTTTCCTCATAGGAAACTCCTGGAGTAGTCCTCACTACTCTATAGGTGATTCGTTGGTGTATTTTGAGCCATTGGGATAATGTGGAGCAGACTTCAGTGTGTGTACTAAATTACCGGGTGCTTACTGAGTGGTCACTTAAATCAACAGTGGTAGAGGGACTGACCTCTTTCCCTGCCATTATGAAAGCAGTTTCTGTTATTCTCATTTATCCAAAAATTCAGCAAATAGAAGAAGATGCTGCCAGATTGAACTGTCAAGCTCTGTTTCTGAATTCCACTCTTTTCATTCTATATCTACTTACAAAGCCTTCAGAAATCTTGTTAAGCTTTTAAAAGGAAATCTGAGTTGTAGGGAATTGGAACAGAAAAGTGTATCCAAGATTTCCAGGATATGTGAAAGGCAGCCATTACAATCTACAAATCCTCATTATCACAGAAACACGCAGAAGTGCAGCCCAGGTGGACTCCCTTCAGCTCTTGTCCCTTTCTGCAAGCAGAGGGTCAGGGACAGGGCACGATCTGGGGCTGACACACAGCAGAGAAAATGGAGGGCAACCGAGAGCCTTGGAACTCCTCAAGTTTGGCACTGCTTTACTTTGTATGGTCATTATATTATGTGCAAAGATAGACACCCTGAATTATTGTTATGGCTTTCTTCCCATGGGTGAACTGGTGTTAGCAACTGGATGGTAGAATCGCACAGAAACCTGAGCTGTAAAGCAATACGGGTTAAAAGTTCAGCTTTCCACCTTTATGATGGCAGGTTTCGCTCTCTCACTGAGAATGCCTCATTTGTGTTTACTTTTTAGGGTCGTTATCTGTCCCATGAGAGTCTTTGTGAAGGTCCAAATTTCAAATAAACAGTACACTATAAGACAGGTATGTGTGGCTAATTTTTGTTGCATTTGGCTAAAATATGGTACTAAGCTGAATAGGTAAACATAAAAGTATGCCATTTAAAACAATGCATTCCCATTACTGTTTGAATATGTGCCTAAACTCCATGTACACTTTTACATGGTTATGTCATTTCCTGTGTAAAATGTGCTTGTTTATACAGCAGCCATATGAAAGATGCAGTAACCCGCTATGTGGGCTATTTGAAGCTGTCTTTAAGAAACATAAAAACCCCTGGACCCTTGTATAATAAAAGGTGTTAAAAGATACTGCTTTTATAACATCTTAGCCAAGACTAATAAGAATGTACAAAGCAAACTTTTTTTTTTTTTACTCCATAGTCTTGGTCAATCATGTGTTATTTTATGAATTTACTGTTGGTATTGGGTAGTAAAATGATATTTAAAAATAAAATTGCACCAGCTTTCATTGCTTCTCAACAAATTTAATAAAGAAGGGAATCTTAACTTAAAAAAAAAAAAAACAGTAAACATGTGAGGAAGAACAACTTTCCTGTGAGGGTGCCAGAGCCTGGCACAGGCTGCCCAGAGGCTGTGGAGGCTCCTCCTCTGGAGATCTTCCAAACCCGCCTAGATGCCACCCTGTGCCCCTGCTCTGGGTGTCCCTGATGGAGCAGGGGTTGGACTGGATGATCCCTAGAGGTCCCTTCCAACCTCAGCCATTCTGGGATTCTGCGAAATACCATTCTTAGAATAGTCTGTGTATTCTGACATCCTGAGTTCACCAATATTCCTGTTTTGCTGGTAACGGGGACGGGGGGGCTGCAGAATTAGTTTCAATTTTCTGCAATGATCGGATTGGCTGAACTAACACGAATGGGTTCTATTTTCCTTGGTGCCATTTTGAGGGGCAGAGTTGTCAAGAAAAATGGCTCTGTCAAATGATAATGGCAATGAATGGCCTGATAGTCTGCTAGGGTACAGAAAAGGACCTGTTTGTTGTTTTTTTTATGAGAGTCTCTTTGCCATGCAGCCTCTTCACATGTCATCACACATATTTGGCACCCTCAGTTACTCTCTGCCTGTTTTTGTCAAGGTGCCATTTATCATGGTATAAAGTCAGAAATAAGCCTTTTTCTTGATCAAACCAGACACATTTAATTTTGCTCGTGTAGAGGACTTCAAAACATTAAGAACTCTCTAGAAATGCTGGAAGAGGAACGCTACTTAGATCTCCACCATCTTAAAGAAGGGAGAGTAGCTCTTCACAGGATCTCTCCTCTGTGAGGACACAATCAAACTCATAAACTTTAGATGGCAAAGAAATCATGAATTCAGTTTGTGAATGATAGATTACAAGAGCCTAACTAGAGAGGATAAAATGCTGCTGGGCGAGCTGGGAGGAGGAGCTCTACAGAAGCTCTGGCAGGAAGGGCTCAATAATAACTGGCTTTCGGAGAAGAGAAACAGGCAACTTCAGGGCAGCGGCAGGAGTGAAAGCCTGGCAGTGGAGTACGTAATAAGACAGTCTGAATGTCAGAGCAGTTGTAGAACAAATGTGCCCTTAAATGGAACAAGATGCATGGGATAAAGGTCCTGTTGGCGAGAACATAACACATTTGCAAGCCTACCACTGAAAACACTTCTTTTGAGGGCTTGAGGTAAATAGTTCTTCTTTCTTCTTCCCACTTCTCCATCCTTCCTATGCTAGCAGCTTTCAGGGCTTTACTCGGATCTCTCTCCTGGGGGTGTGGGAAGGTCTAGAGCAAGAGCAGGCTGCTGTCAAAGACAAATAGCTCCTGAGAATGGCACTGAAGAGCCAGAAACAGCCAGTAGCTTTAGCACAACTACTGACTGTGACCATGTGTGCAGCTGGGGGAGGTCCAGAGCATCACACCTGAGAAAACTGAAATTGGGTGATGAGGCACTTTCATGTATGGGATCATCAGATGGTTTCACTGCTGGGCTGCAGACTGTCTCTTGTCTAGGCCATGTGCAGCCTGAAGTTGTAAACACTGATGGTAGGTAAATCTCTGGGCAGTTATGTTGAGGGGCTAGCTTTGGGTTTTTAAATAGCCCTTGGCTACATCAGGCCCATTCAAAGCACTAAAGTGAATGCTCAGCCTTCCCAGCCAGGATGAGCAGGGAGCCGATGGAATAGGTATATGCAGACTGGGTCCCTCTGACTATTTTGGGATTCAGCTTCAAGAACAGGCTCTTAATCATAGAATGCCTAAGGTTGGAAGGGACCTCTAGAGGTCATCTAGTCCAACCCCCCTGCACACGCAGGGCCACCTAGAGCACGTGGCACAGGACTGCATCCAAGCGGGTCTTGAAGATCTCCAGAAAAAAAGACTCCACAACCTCTCTGGGCAGCCTGTTCCAGTGCTCTGTCACCCTCACTGTCAAGAAGTTCTTCCTTAAGTTCCCGTGGAACTTTTTATGCTTCAGTTTGTGGCCATTTCCTCTGCTTCTGTCAGTGACCACCAGTGAAAAGAGGCCAGCCCCATCCTCCTCATTGCCTCCCTTGAGGCACTTATAGACACAGATCAGGTCCCCTCTCAGCCTTCTCTTCTCCAGGCTGAACAAGCCCAGCTCCCTCAGCCTCTCCTCAAAGGGCAGATGTTCCAGGCCCCTGATCATCCTCGTGGCCCTGCGCTGGACTCTCTCCAGCAGCTCCACATCCCTCTTGTACTGTGGGGCCCAGAACTGGACACAGTACTCCAGATGTGGCCTCACCAGGGCTGCGTAGAGGGGTAAGATCACCTCCCTCGACCTGCTGGAGACGCTCCTCTTAATGCACCCCAGGATGCCATTGGCCTTCTTGGCCACGAGGGCACACTGCTGCCTCATGGTCAACCTGTCGTCCACCATGACGCCCAGGTCCTTCTCTGCAGAGCTGCTCTCCAGCAGGTCGGTCCCCAGCCTGTACTGGTGTCTGGGGTTATTTCTCCCCAGGTGCAGGACCGTGCACTTGGCCTTGTTGAATTTCATGAGGTTTTTGACCGCCCAGTTGTCTAGTCTGTCCAGGTCCCTCTGGATAGCAGCACAGCCCTGTGGAGTATCCGCTACTCCTCCCAGCTTTGTATCATCTGCAAACTTGCTGAGGTAGCACTCCGTATCTAAGAAAAATAAAGTTTGCCTTTTTTTTAGGGTCTCCTGCTAAACATATCAGTCCTATTTTTTCCACTTGCCCAAGAAGCTGATGGCTCAAACCCAGCTCCCTTTCCCTGTTGCACTTACACATGGCTGAAGGCACCAGGATGGGGGGACCCTTCATGTCTCCTATGGCATAGCTGCGTGTAGGCTCCTCTTTGGGAAGCTTATGTCCTGCGCTAGAGTATGAAGCAGAACAGGAGGTGAATGCAAAGGAGGTAAAGCAGAACGAAGCGCTGAGAGAGGTCTACCCAGCACTCTTGGGGTGGAGAGGATCCTTTGGGGAACAAGAGATCTAACCAAAAATTCTGAACTAGGTCACACAGAGGAAAGACTTGTAACAAATGCTGCCACATTTATCTCAGTCCTTTAACTTAATCGTCCCTAGGTGTAAAGAGTTTTGTTACAGAAAGCCTGATATTGTGGGTACATTCTGAGAAGAGCCACTGGATGAGTCCTACAGGCAAGAATTAGCAAGTGTGGGGAAAGAGAGAGGGGAGAAAGGGGTTGGGTGATTGGTGGCAGCACAGCTAATACTTGTGTTCTGGATGCCAATAAACCTACTGATTTTTAATAAATCCTGGAATAGTGGAGAAGTTTGGGGATCTCTGGAGAAGTTATTTCAGTACTAAAAAATGGGCAATTACAAGAAGTGTATGGGACCACTGACACTGCTTGAATCTTAAAATGTGTTTGAAGGGTGGTAGCATAATTCAGAGGTGATAAGGGGAAGAAGAACAATTAAAATGCCTGATGAGCTGCATAACATAAGTAGAAAATTTTACCTAGAGATTATGAGTCTCTGAAAACTTCAGTCTCTGGGTTTTTTCAGCCTGGAGGTGGCTGGGGCAAGAAGGTGAAGTGGTGAGGGGTGAGAAGGGGAACAAGGAGCAAGGTTTTCCCAGGAAAAAAATAAAACACAGTGTGCCAAATGAAACACTTTGGGAGAGTTTGGGAACAATTTGGAAGGTACCGATTCCAGCAGAACTGCTGAACACAGACTGTTTTGGTTGCTGGAAATTTAAGTGTCTTCAAGAACATCTCTATGAATAAGTTTATACATGAAAAATTAATCAAAAGCTGTTAAACGTATGGTCCTGGGACTTTCTGGGATGCTGATAGCTGGAAGCTGAGAAGCTGTACCAGGAAAATCTCATTACACATTTGTCCTGCCCTTATTCTTTTTAGGGATCTGCTATTGCCTACTGGAGATGAACTAAATGGACCCGTGGTCTCACTCAGTGAAACCATTCTTATATTCTTTGCCAATTCCCAAGCTCTCAGTTTTCAGATTCTGCCGCTGGAGAGACAGGGTTTTCTGGTGTGGCCACTTTTCCTGTCTATTTTGTTTTGTATTTTTGTGTTTAGGTGCCTATTTTTGAAGTTCGCCAGAATTAAATGATGCTACATAACATCTGGGCATTATTTATTTGTAAAGAGAGATCCAGGACTGATTTAAGGATGAACAGTGTGGAAAGCTCACCGCATTCAGCTCTAAACTTATTTTGTAAATATTAGCACTTTTTTTAATGAGCTTCTTATGTTTACCTTCTGCCCAGTTTCTACTTTGTGGATTGCTACACCAGAAAGCCTACCAGCACTGGGATGGTTCCCTTGTTTCTGTTAGGGTGAGACATTGATACAAGTCAAGGCACAACCTGATGAGCCCTGTCAGTGCAGGATTCAGGATCAGCCGGTGCCCCGGGCTGAAGTTCTTGCTTGAAGTGAACTTTGCAGCCAGGAGAAGCAAACTCTTCAAACAGGTAAAAGACGCTGGAAGCCTCCAGTCTCTCCCCAGTTTTAAACAAGTGCTAGGCAGAGGACTGAGAGACTCTCTGCTGCTCAAGCGTATTAGTTACAACTCACGTTCTTGGGGTATTCTCCAGACACCCTAAGGATGTGACGATCAAGATGTGCTCTCTTTGGTGTGGATTTAAAGGTCGCTTGAAAGCTGCTCTGGAGGAGATGCCTCATTCACATGGATTCTGTTACCCTACCAGCCCCAAGACTCTTGTGCTGTCCCATAGCTTCAGGTGAGCACCTGAAGCTGTGGGTAGGAGACCTCTGTTACCTGCTCACAACTGCTTATTACAGCCAGGGGACACGTGCTGTGTGTCATTTCTTGCTGTTGCCCTGCTCTTGTTGCACTGCAGCAGGTGTCTCAAGGAGCTATCAACCTCAGGCATCAGGCTCATTTTTGTGCTGTGGTCTCCAGTGTAGGCAATATTGAAGCTTGAGGGCACTGCACACTTCTCTGTGTTGATTTTTTGCTTGTTTTTATCAGGATATGTGGGACATGTTGTCACTATGTGGGCCATTTATTGCTTTATCCCTCATGGATTCTCTGGAGAAGCAGGAGCACCCCAATACTACAGAGGAAGGCCCTGCTATACAACACATCCAACTCCTGCTGCTCTTGTTGGAAGCCATGGGAAGGCAGAAGGAATTACTGCTGGAAAGTGAGGGACGGCAGAGTCATTTTTCAGTGAAACTCTTTGCTACAGAGTGGTTGACAGGCTGTCTCTGATAAATGATCCCGGATAGCTAAATCTTACCCTATATTATACAGTTTTGATCATAGACATAAATGCATTTGGTATAAAACAGAAGGTCAGAAAGGTTTAAGGCATGGTATATGAGAAAACATTTTCCAGATTTCAGCTTCCTCCAAGGTAATATGCAAGTGTAATTAAAACAGAACCTGGAAATATAGAGTACAGTACCCTATTGAAAGCGTGTTGTATGAGCTGAACTCCCTTCATTGATAGTTTTCCAAAACACACAGCTGCAATAATCTTTATCCAGGAGAAGGGAATAAATTAAGTCTGAACACCTCTGCATATAGTGCAGTACAGTGTAAAGCACTGCACCCCACATAACCTCTTAGTGGTAATGGAAAGCTGAAGGAGGCGCAAGTGGAAAACCTCTCTGACTAGCAAACATTTTCTTCTTTAGAGATCACATAGATGGGAAAAAAGCTCCTGGAGTAGAGGTTGCTTAAGTACTGGGATGTCTTGTTTCTGAAGCTGTCTGCTCAAGTCGTTGAGGCTCTGTGATGGCTGCATGCCAAAGCACACTCCGAGTTTGACAGGTGGGGAGGGAAATGTCCTGGGCTTGCCCCAACCAACAGTGAGAAATGATGGCAAGCTAAAGCGAACAAATAGGAGTTTATCATATTCAACAGTAGCAGCAGCCACTAGGATATATAAGCTTGGAAAAAACAGTAATCAGGTCGTACTTCTACCTGCTAGGCTCCACCACAGCCCAGTGAAGTGCAGAAGCCTGGTCTGCTTCATGTCTGCTTTGTCTCCTGTTGCACTGGTGCAGGAGAGAAGTAATTCCCTTCTGGAGAGCAGAGGAAGGATCTTGGCACCCCTTGCCAAGGAATTCCAGTTCAGGGAATTTGTCCTCCCTCTTGCCAAACTCTGCAAGTACTGTAGTGCATTGTAAGCATTGCACTTTTATTGAAAAAATCTACTTTTTCTGTACTATGCTATTTTTAAATAGCATTTCGCTGGGGAAGTACCCTTAACAAATGTACTCACAGACACCCCAAACTGCATATTCACTCCTATGGAGAACACTAAGCAACTTTAAGTTGTTTCTTATATAATTAGCTCCCATTAAAAGACCTTCTTCAGCCTGTAATTGCTGCCTAAGGGCAGGCACAGCAGGCTTAGTCTGAAAATGTCCAGATTAACTCAGGATACAAACGAGAAAGATTTTGCACAAGTGAAGAAAATATAACAAATTCTTCATAAATTGCCAGCTCAGCCTTAGAAATCCCTGATCTAGAAATCCGTCAGACCCTGGGTTTCCCCAGGCAGAGCCAGATGGCCCCTCACTACTTTTCTGGAATGGGAATTCTGGGAAGAGCTGTGCACGCACATCCAGGTATTCTCTAGGAGAACTCCGTCAGCATCTAGACGGGCTCCAAGGGCCTGTTATCTCGGATCTATGCTCCAAGTCCTAAAATGTGCATGAGGTAGGACTTAGTGCCAGCCCTGCATTGGCTCCATGGGTACATACAAGGCCCTTTCAGAACCTGGAGCATCGGAAAAGTATATGCTGCAAAGAAACTCCAATAGCTGCAGGGGCCAGCTGGCAGTCTTGCCGTATTGGCATTGAACCAGAGTTAATACAACCCACTGGACCTGAATTTCTCTTTATCATGATCTCCAGAGTGCCCTGGAATACCCATGCTGTTTTCCCTCTTGTTATCTGGAGTAGCCCAGTCTCAGCTAAAATGGAGACATCCCATAAAAATTTCCTTTTATTGTCTGGAAGCAGGAGCAAGGGGTTAAGAATGATTATGAAATTAATTTTGAATTTGGCACCTAGGAGGGAATCCCAGACCATGGAGAGAAAAGACTGATACTGAGAGATCGGTACTTCTGCATCAATCTAAAGAATATGTGCTTTTAAGGAGAAGGGCTCTCCCCAGTAGACGATGGGCTAACAGTTGCCTGTTTAGGTTGATTTTGATTCCTTTAGTGTTTGAGAAGAAAAAAAACAGAAGTTGTTACAGCACTGCAAATATTAATAATATTTCAAAACAGTTATTTGATCTGTACTTACATTTTTTGAAGATAAAAACATACATGCCTATATAAAAATGATAAGTCTGGTTTTCTGTGTGAAAACTGCCCCAGAACATCCAATGGGGGCATGCATTTTAAAAGTCATAAATCATCTAGACATCATAGCTGGCCTGGAAGATTTTGACAGAACACTTTTTCAAGTAAAAATGACAGCTTCTTCCAACTGAAGTTTTGAAAGAAGATAAATACTTGGATTTTACAGGGGTCTTTCTGAGTTACTGAGGAAAATACAGATCCCTTGTCCCACTCTCCTAATATAGAAGAGCCCATACCCCAGGGCAAGGTACTTCTGTGCAAACACTAACACTCTGTCTTCAGGCTTTGTCCCTGTTTAAGATCAAGGAATTTTAATTTGAATCTTTCCCATCAGAGGGGACCATCACAATTATCATGCTGGAGGCCTCCACCTCTCTCCCAGTCTTTCTTGTAGCACTTTCTTTTCATCACTAGGTAGCAGTTCACCAAGTCAGAAGGTCAGCTCCAGTCCTGCTAAAGTTTGTTAGCAGTTGGCCAAACCATATCTCCCTACTGCTCCTATACTCCAGAATCAGTCCCTGATCACCTCCATTCTGTGTTAGGAGATCCTTATTCTGTCTTCACACACCTGGACAACTGGTGGGTGGGTAATTTTTCTTCTGAGTTTGTCCCTGTTCATATTCATTCTTTATGTTTGGATGCATGCTGCACTGAGGCTTTAACTGATGGGCTAAATCTGCTCCACCCTTCCTATGCTGCACATGAGTTGACTTATCAAGATGAAACCTTGCTAACCACCTCAACAGCTTTCACCTAGACCAAACATGCTCTAGAAAACCTGGCGCTCCTGGAAAGACAATGCTAAACTCTAACTGCAACCCCAAACAGGCACCAGATACTCAGACTGTGGTTCAGAGCCAGGGGCGTTGCAAACTGCTCTCATTCGCCTTTCAAGATGCTCTGCTGTAGCTGTTCTCATGTTGCTTTTCTCATCTCCTGATCAGCCAAGCACACGTCTCCAGCCTGTGAGCACAGAACGACATGGGGTCTGTTTGTGCACGTGCAAGCTCAGACACTGCAGAGTGTGAAAAAGCAGTTGCATTGAAAGAAATCCATAAAAACAGACAATGGGACAAGATATGCAGTAAATATTTATTATTTTCAAATAAAAAACTTACAGCATACATTCCCACAATTTATATATGCAAAGATTTGAAGGATTTGTACCTTCCTTGGGAATTTTTCAGGTACTTAAGGTCTGAATCCAATAAACCACAGAGCTAGGAATCCGGGTTACCTGGGCTTAATCACAGTTCAGATGCGTCCTGCAGAGCACCAGAAAGGGAGATTGATAATATATACCTTATGACTGGCTCACATGAGGATCTTAAAGCAGTTATGAGAATGTGTCCTCATACCAAAGTCTAACACAAGGCTCTTTCCTAAGTGCCCTGACCTCTCAAAATGGGAGAAGTCTGTTGCCTGTGCTTGCTAGTTTGGGAACAGGGTTTCAAGGCCCCTTTTCCTTATCTCCCTTCAAGCTCCTGCTTCTCCCCCATGCCTCCCTTCTACTACCTTCAGGAAAATCACCACCATTATGATCAGCATCACTACTGCTATCGATGCTGCTACCAGCAGCAGTCTGCATGGCAGTTTGATAGAGTTTAACAATAAAGTTAAGCAAAAAAAAAAAGCTGCTAAAATAGTCTGGTCTCATGTTCTCCCACCCCCTGCTACACTACACATTCCTGGCATTCCTCTGCTCCTGAGGAGCAGTTTAGGTAGCTAAGCTCACAGAAAATCAATCCTAGTAAAAATAACAAAAAAGACAATTTTATGCTGGTCTAGCTTCTTAAACCAGCTCACTGGCTCAGCAGTCTTTAGCTGAATGCTAGTGCTAGCACAGGACCTCTCCTTTCAGCAATTAGTGATTTATGTGCTTAGATGTATTGTCAAACCATAACCTTTTTTTCTCTACCTACTAGCCTCATCTAATGCAGAAACACAGGAGCAAAGGGAGTACCCATTTGTATGTCACCAACCACCTGAGTAAAGAAGCAATCCTTTCTCAGTCTCCAGACTTTTTCCACCACTTCCCAAGCAGAGTACACTTAGCAGACACACCGTAGAGTCATCTTTCCATTCGTTTTTACTAGCTTTTTCACACCCTGTTTCTCTATCACACAGCAGACCAGTATCACTTCTCAGTCATACTTAAAAAATGACAAAACCAGCCATTTGAAGCAATCTGCATTTTGTCACGCTCTTCCTCAGACCCTGTGCTTATCCCGGTCTCTCTACATTGCTGTCTGTTTTGCACCTTGTATCACTCTTGAGTGTAAACATCCACGTGGCCTCGCCACTGCCGTTTCCCAGACAGAAGAGGAGCTTCTCTTCACCCTTTCTGTTCCACTTCTTCTTCAATCAAACGCCCTAAAACACTTCTCCTCAGCCTATGTTTTGCGGTCTCCTATCTGTTCCCTCTAATAACTGCTGCCCCCAGCTGCCTCCAATGGCAAGCTCCAACAGCTGCCTGGAGCGAAGTGGAAAGATGACAAAGCTGAGGCTGAAACACGGGCCCCTTCAGTACAACCACCATCAAGCACTGGAGTTTTTCTTTCCGTTTCAGTCCTCCATCTAAGGTGCACCAAGACCAAACAGCTACTGCCCCACACTGCAGGACTCCTCTGTAACCAGCGGTCTTTTCTCTGAGTTATAGAAAGCAGTATGGGGATTCCGGAGCTTAATTGCTTTTGATGACCTTAGCTTGTTAATGGCGGCAACAAGGAGGCCTCAGAAACATGTACAGACTCTGCCCTGTTACCCTTCCACACTTAAAAAAGAAAAAAAAAAAAACGGTAAAAATAGTATTTAATATTGCTTGGAGCCTAATACATGCATGACAGCTAAGTAAATAAAAGAAACAGAGCTAGGTTTAACCTTCCCCCCTTAGACTAGCTATGGGCAGCACAGGAACCAATGAAATGTTCCTGTGCTGCCCATCTTCGGGACATCTTCAGATCCCTGTGTTTAATTTCCAGCATCAGGAGAGAGCTGCAGCAAGTCAGGTCATCTCAAGAAACCTCCTGCACAGGCAGGAATCTGGGATGCCTGTAATGAGGGAAGTCCAAGGGAGTGATTCCACTGGCCCCCTGAGAGCTGACATTTAAGAACATATGAAAGAGCTCTAAGGACTACTGTAGAGTTTCAGGGCCATTAAAGCAGCTGCTACTGCCCTCTTGGGAAGCTGACATCCCAATAAATACGCTGGGAAAGAGGGGAGGAGAACATTATAGTTCCCCAAGCGCTTTAAGACAGCAGTGCTGCTGCCTCCCTCCTGCCCAGCTGCTCCTGCCCACATCTGCAGCAGCCTCCCTCTCCACAGCGTTAACGTTTGCAAGGTGCTGCAGATGCGATCCAGGCTGCAGCTACCCTGGCAAAACAAACCCGCTCTCTGCAGCCCCGGGTTGCTGCTCTGGTTTCCTTCGCAGCCTTGTGAAAGCCGGGACCAGCAGAAGGAAACGGTGGGGAACGCGCAGCGATGAGGCAAGACCACAAGGTCGCAGCCCTGGGGGATGCTGGAGTGAGGGGTTCTCCGGCTGCCACCACCATAACAGCTAGACCTGATGACCTTGAAGGCCTTTTCCAACCATAGTGATTCTGTGATTCTAGGAAGTCTCCGTGCTGGCACCTGCATGAGGAAACTGCTGCCTCACACAGGCCACCACTCGGCCCTCATGGACCTTGCCCCATGGGGCCGAGCTCTCCAGGAGGGGGAGCTCGCAGGGGCCATCCCGCTTTGTCCCGTCCCCGCTCCCCGGCAGCGCCCCGGGCCGCCCGCTCCCGCCTCACGAGGCCGTCCAGGAACCGCCGCCCCCCGCCCCGCCGGAGCCGGAGAGGCGGCTCCGCGCGTGCGCGGCCGCGCCGGGGGC
>VWPW01005352.1:0-60696 GCA_013389825.1 Crypturellus undulatus | reverse complement strand
CGGTCCCCGCGGGCCGCAGCGCGCCCTGGCCCGGGGCGGAGCGTGCGCGGAGCAGAGCGGGTGTGCGGGGAGCCGCGCGGGCCTGTGCGCGGTCCCGTGCGCTGTCCCGCTGCTCCCTGGTGCGAGGGGGCCGTCTCTGCATCCTGTGGTCTCTGGAGTCGCGGGTAGCCGGCAGCGTGCGGGGCTGCAGCTCCGAGCTCAGCGGTTGGTCCCCTAGGAGGGGCTGAGAGCGCCGGGCTTAGCTTCTCCCCTCTCTTTTTAGTACGCTTGGATCTGTCCCTCATCTATTTTAGTGTACCGGAGCTTTCAAAGTCTTTGCAGCAGGACCCTCCCAGCTTTGGGCAGGTCTGCGAGGTTCGTAGTTTATAGGAATGTCTGGCGTTCTGTGTTCAGGGACTGCACGGGGTGCTGCAGGTGCCCGTGTTACGTTCCCATGGGTTTGGCAAAAGTTGTCGATCTAGAGATATCTTCTGCTTTTGAACTGGAGTATTGGCATGTTTTACACAACCACAGAATTGCTGGAGTTGGAAGGGGCCTCTAGAGAGCATTTCATTCCACCCTGCTCCTTAAAGAGAGGTCAAGCATTGGAACAGGCTGCCTGGGGAAGTGGTGGAGTCACCGTCCCTTGCAGTGTTCAGGAAAGGTGTAGATGAGGCGCTCAGGGACATGGTTTAACAGGATGTTGTTGAAGGGCTTGTGGTTGGACTCGATCTTGAAGGTCTTTTCCAGTCATGATGATTCTATGGGTCTCCCAGCTAAACAATCCCAGCCTCTTCTCATATGTCAGATGTTCCACTTCCTTTATCATCTTTGTGTCTCATTAAAAGATGAAGCTATATTATCCACTCTAATAACATATATTTTTCCCAGTATTAACATAGGGCATGTATGAAGAACGCAAATGTAGTTCCCTCTTGAATATTACAAGTCAGTGAAAGCACAGATGACAAGAAACACCTCCTTTCCTTATTTTCTATAATTCTCATGAATGAGAGAAAAGAAACATCTTTACTGATGCTTGTTGGGACCTTGTGTGCTTTGGGAATATTAAAACCACTCGTTATGCCCCAGTTAGGTAAGACAGCAAGATGGGTAAAAGCTGTTTACCTATTTATTGTTTGAATAAGATGCCTGGCAAATGTGGCAAGGGAATTTGATGAGAGTTTCTTACAGATCATTTGGTCAATTGCATAATGCTTCTTAAACAATTTTCTCTGCCAGTGTAAAATATGTGGTATAGTTTTAACAGCCCACTATTTCCCTTGATTATTCTGTTTCTGCTTTCAAACACTTACTATGTGCTTTTCTCAAAGGTGAACTTTCTCTTTTTTAATCAGCATTTTTGCTTTTCTTCAGGTACAAATTCGCAGTTTAATCTGGATGTTGTTATGGGAATCAGTAAAATCTCTGGAAACCAGAGGACAGACAGCTAAGCTGCTTCTGGCTTATTTTGATGTTCCTCATCATTGTTCTTTTTTTTTCTAGAGCTGCCAGTCTGGAGTAACTCAATGGATAGCAGCATGCAGTGGATTATTACAAACTACTGTGGTCCAAGGCCAGTGCAGAAGGATGCTGTATGGTATTTTCCAGGTAAGATGTCAGAGTATGCTAAAGTGTGTAAAAACTGAGATGTGCTTAAATCTGTGAGAAAAAAAGTCATGGTTTTTAAGTAGGAAGACTTTCAAAAGTTTTACTTCATTGTCTATCGATGAATACCGAGTTTTTAAGAAGGGCATGTAAGCTCCAAATTTTCTTGGATCACCTGAAAAGAAAAAACAAACAAAACTGCTTACCAGTGCTTCAAATTCAGAAAGAGGTATTTTGAAGTGCTGAAGATAGTGTTTTCTCTAAATTTAGTAGTAAGGAATGGTGTTAGGATCTTATGTGGGACGTGGCGAAGCAATTTAGGAGGCTGCTGCTGATGAAAGGAGGAGCTCCCACTCTTCCTCTTGTTTGTTCCTGCTCTTACCTTGTGGTGGCATCTATGGCTCTGATGTTTGTCAGACCTCTTTGAGAGGTAGTTTAACTCATTGGAAAGGAGTGAATATTTTCTTTTAAGCAAGGATAGTAGTAGGGAGTAAGGCATCCTTTTGGTGTTGGCTCTTTAACTCATAATTGTTTTCATTTCTACGATGTATTTTTTTAATGGCTGTATGAGTTGTCCTTAGTAGATAAAATGACAGAAGTCCTAATTTAAGTGTCATTTTTCTAAAGAAGCTATTACAAACTGTTTATTCATGATCGCTCTTAATAGAGCATTTTATAGAGCATGTGTCTGTTGTACAGTAGCCATAGAGTTTCTAATACTGAACTTGTATGTCTGTCTGGCACAGCAACATTGAATAGTGAAATTATTTGCATTTGAACCACTGCTTTGTAGAGTTAATTCTGTTTTATACTGATATACATTGCATCAGCTCCTGCCTATCCACAGGTAATAGCATATGAAAAATGCTTATAAAATAGCAATACATGCAAACCGTCAGAAGAGAATTAAGATGTACTGGTGTTGCATAAAATGAAATCAGAGAAGATTCTTCAACTTATTTTCTGTTCTGTTATATATCACAGGTAGCAGAGCCAGCTATATCACACAGTTAGAAACTCTTATGTTTAAGCTCTTTGGCTTTGATGTCTTTCCTTGGATTAATCCTTTCCTTGTCAGAGAAATTAACTGTATCCATACAATTAAATACTCATTCCATATCAAGTAGCCTACCATGTTGGGAATGCTGAAGAAAATATGCATGTGTGAAGTTCATTGATAAAGTTACAAGTATGCTGAACCCCTGTTTTACAATCCTGGGAAAGACTAGACCTCATGAAACAGTGCATTTACCTTACCCACACCCAAGTTTAGTGATAAGTAAGTTATTGCTACTCTGGACATGGTAGGAAAGTAGGACAGGTGTTCTTCTAGGGGATCCCACTCACTCCTCCTTTTATGTTTCTTTATCACCAATCTTTATTACGTGTTACATGTATTACATTACATTATTACATTTATTACAATCTTCCTTATCTCAA
Organism: Crypturellus undulatus; assembly: GCA_013389825.1. NCBI lineage: Eukaryota > Metazoa > Chordata > Aves > Tinamiformes > Tinamidae > Crypturellus > Crypturellus undulatus. Next base: position 57,669 of record VWPW01005352.1, on the reverse strand, counting down.
TCTTTATTACATTGTGTGTCATGTAAAGGTTATAGAGATACATATCTATTCCCCTATAACTTATTTTGCTTAAGTCCTGTCCACAAGGACATTTTGAGTGGACTATAAGGTTTTCTTAAACTCTGTTTCCCTGCAAATCTAGGAAAGAAAAATTATGTAGTAAGAGACAAAAAAAAAAAAACATAAATAGGATTAACTTCTCAGAAAATCCAAAGAGCATAGCTTGTGATTTTTGAGTGGAGTAATTTGCCAGTCCATTCCATCTGTACACTTGCAGAGCACTAGAAAATGTTATATGGAACATTAAGCATGGCAACATGTTTATTTGTAACAGTTATGGTAATAAATGTGCACTTTGTGTAATACAAAATTTTATAGGTTTAGAATGAACTATAATTGGCTTCGAAGCAAGAGCAATTGGTGTAATGTTAAGTGTTCATTATCAGTCTCTTCACTTTTTTCTTTTTTTCTTTTATCACTTCTATTAGAGACACAAGACGGTCCGATTCCAACTGCCTAATGCGTGTAGTGGATTGACTCAAGCCCATGGAGCTACTGCACAGAAAAATAGATCATTTTACAATACAAATAAGGTTAGAAGACTTTGTTTTTATTATTGGAGTGCACACTGTGCTAGGGATTATATAGATACAGGTAACATAAAATAGTTTTGAAAATGTTTGGGAGATGGTTCATCTATTGCATAAAGTGTTTTAATTTAGCATTAACGGTAAGTCTGATAATTTGAGAGGTGCTGTTTTCTGTAACAGAAAATGAAGTGCTAACCTAAGAACGCCTGGTCACAAATGGGTTATTTGTGGGGAGAGTTCCATGACAAGTCTGGTTAGGAAAGAGTCTTTCCTTCAAAGAAGGAAGTTTTTCGTATATATTATGAGAGACAAGGTGACAACAGTTTTACTATATGCTGAAGCATTAAATTTGCCATCCAGTATATTAATAATGACTAATTCTAGGTGCTGTTCATCAATATTATTAGTTTATGTTCTGTCCATCTATTTCTATTGAAATAGTAATCTTCTGGAGCAGGAACCAACTCTAAGATTTGCTTAGTACCAAATTCAAGGTCTTCCTACTGCAGCCCAGAATCCTATGGCCTTCCTGGCCACAAGAAGGGCACATTCCTGGCTCATGATCAACTTGTCCACCAGGACCCCGGGTCCTTCTTTCCTTCTTTGCAGAGCTGCTCTTCAACAGGTCAGCTCCCAGCCTGTCCTGATGCAGGGGGGTTCTTCCTCCCCAGCTGCAGGACCCTGTCCTTGCCCTTGTTGAACTTCATGAGGTTCCTCTCTGCGCAGCTCTCCAGCCTCGCCAGGTCCCTCTGAATGGCAGGGCAGTCCTCTGGGGTGTCACCGACTCCTCCAGCTTGGTACCATCAGCAAACAAACTTGCTGAGGGTGCATTTTGTAATGGCAAAATAGAAGAGAAATGGGAGGACAGAGGAAAAATGAGGGACCAATAAGTAAAACTATAATTGACAGCTGTTTCATGACACTTTTTTTTTCCCCTCTATCTTTTTTCTTTCTTGGATGTCAAATAATCTTTTTAATGATTGTTTTGTTTGTTTGTTTAGCTTTAGACTCTAGATTTGTAAGTTTGCTTGGAAAAAAAAGCTTAGAATTTCTTAGTGGAACAAAAGTACTAAATTAAACTCCTATCCTAATGTTGTTTATTGGATCCTAATTACCTAATTTTCTGCCAGTTGTAATGAAGATTAACTGCTTTGTGGTTTTGAGCAGGAATACTGAGTACCTGCTTTTTTGTAGTATACTGAGGTCATACTAGATAATCATAAAAGATTCCTTGGAACATGTTCTTATATAATATGGAAAGTATCCAAAGATGTTTTCTGATGTCTGATATGTGTATTAAATTTGACCTTTCTTATTGACCTTCCAGGAACAATTAAGTAGGTTATAAAGGAATATTTTGTAGAGAGTATCTAAATACGTACTTATTTTGTTTGTTGCCTTAGGAAGGTAATGAAGAAAGAAAAAAAAAATAGTATTAACATTTAGCCTTTTAGCTGATCCAGCTAAAATGATCTGTAAGACTAAATTGCTGAGATATAAATATGTGATAGTTTTTTTCTTTTTTTACACTGCAGCATCTAACTGCAAAGGATTCTTTGCAGCCAACTGAAGAGAAAGTGGGTGCCTTCACAAGGATAATAGAAGCAATGGGATTCACAGGACCACTGAAATATAGTAGATGGGTAAAGCATTTACTTGGTGATTTTTCTTCTGGTTGCTTATTACTTTTAGCATTCTAAAAAACACTAAAACTGTTTTTTTCTTACAATAGGAGGAATGCTGGTATGGAATAATCCTATTTATTACCTGTGTAAATTTCCGTTTTGAGATAAAGGAAATAGTAACCTAGATCTTAAAGCTACCTTGATTTCCGCATTTCCATTCATTTCCATCACTCGCATAACTGGGAGTTTTATATTTAGTTCATAGAGGAGTCTTAAGCAACCTTGAATTTCTTCAAACTTCTGATTTTCCACTGTATTTGTGCCTCAGAGAACACAATAAGAATGTTACTATCTCAGAGCAAAGATCCACATAGAGCAGCCTTGTGTCTTTGTTAATGACCAATAGCAGTTCTCTGGAAATAATTTAATTACGGGCAAGGCATATAAAGACATTTTCTCATGCATTCCTCCAGCCTACAACAATTGTCTGTTTTGGAACTTCCCCAACCAGAATAGGAATTTTTCTTGATTTTTCTTTTTTCTTTCCATAAATTTGTTCACTTACTCTTCAGACTCTTCCAAGCTTACAGCATCCATAGCATTCTTTATCTGGCAGTTCCATAGCTTATATGTTCATTGTGGAAGAAGTTCTGCTTCCTGTATTAAAAAAAAGAGTGATTATTATTTGAGTGTTTGTTCACCTTCTTCCTTCCAATTCTAATTTTATAGACTCTTATATCTTATAATAACTGACTTTTTCTAAACTACGGGGACCTAGTCTAACTTTTTTCTGTTACTGAGGCCATTTCACGTTTCTCGGTTTTGCTGCCCGTTTCCAGACCACTTCTGGGACAGGAGGGGCTCCTAAGCAGACAGTAGGGAGATGTGTTATCATTGCTGTTAACATCTGCTTTTCGACAGTAGTCTGCCCAGGGTCAACTCACAAATAGGTTTTCCTCTTGGGAGTTTTCTACGTAGTCCTTTCATAAGGCAGTTGTTAGCAGGAACTAAACAAGAGTTCTGTGAGAGACACCTTTGGCTGAAAGGAGTTGGAATTCAGATCTCCTTAGCTATGAGCTAGGGCCAACAGTAGTCAGTGGAGAATATGGTATAAGTAGGAGGACTGAAATAAAACTGCAGAAATTAAAACCCTAGAAGGTGTATTGAAGTCTGCAAGACATAGTATAGTTTTTCTAGGACTCATCTGAAACTGTTGCCAATTGCATCTTTCTTGACAGTAAGTAAATATAAAGGAAAGATAACTTACACTTAAGAGGGTAAGGTATTTTGCTTTTAGTGATGGGTTAGGGTGATGCTAAAGCTCATGATGCTAAGGCTCATGAGAGAGTAATCCTTTCATGCATTTGTGTATATATTGTTATAATAAAGATTCTTGTTAGCTGTAAGTGTTGATTGAGAGTTCTCTTCAATTGTTGTACTTTACTGCCTGCTTTTGGCTAGAGAACTTGGGTTTGGAGAGAATTATTTTGTGATTAAGGCCCAGGAGACCTGAGTTCATTTTTGGCCTTGCCAGTACTCTCTGAGATTTTGAAAGAGTAAAAGTAGAGAAAAAAAAAGTAAGAAAATTTCCTATCTGCTTACCTCTTCTGCACACCAAAACCTCAGTGATGAAATTTTACCAGTTCTTTCCAAGTGTTATCTGGCTTACTTAAGGGCTCCATAGCAGGGAATCTTCTTTATAATATGTTTTTAGTATCTAGTAATGCCTGATCAGGGGCATTAAGTTACACTGGAAGGATACTCTACCCACAGACCAGATGGTGCTTCCTTTAAAGTGGAAATCTTAAGAACTCCAAAAGTGGTGTAAATTATTTTACTGCAAGGATTTTGTACATACAATTGAATACTGAGAAAGTTTCTAGTCCATTATTTATGACAACAGACCTGTGACTATGGAATAAGAAACACAATGGTTCCTGTGTTTCCACAGCAGAACAGCTGCAGTTTCCTTACCTTCCTTTTGGTCAGAGAAGATGTAAGTAATGTTTTGGTGCTTGGAATTGCCATTCTAAAAGCATAAAGTGCGGGTGCTAGGCATGTGTTCACCTCTGCAGTGTGATGAGCATGAAGAGGTTTCCTAGTAGATAATGCTTTAACAAACAACAAAACCCAACCATGCTGGTTCCTTCTAGCCTGGCCCCTATTTGGCAGGGAGGTTGGCTGTGGAGTTTACGTTTATGATTTCCTTTCTTAATGTCAGCGGAGGGAATACCTGGCAGTTCTTTTCAGTGATCTCTGCTATCAGTTGTGCTCTTTGAAACTTCAGCACATGCATCTTACTTTTAGAGCATCATCTATAGCTATTTCTGGTGCGATGACAGACAACAAGAAAAGAATTATATGTGCAAAAGGATCTTGTCTACTGTGTGATTTGGTTGGTTGATTTTGATTCCTGCAGTGGAAAAAGACTTTTAGGTGATCATCACATCACTTTTTTGTTGTTTGAAGATGAAATTCTACAAGGCATTTTGAATTGTATGCATCAGCAGTTAAAGTTATAGGAGGAAGCCAGGATTGTGAATGGGTTTCTTTGCAGTCTTTTTAAAGAAAGACTTTTATTTTTATATAAAAAGCTATTATTAAACTATTTTTGGAAGGGAAATCTAAAAGCCATATAGTCAGTTTATTGCCTTAAAGCAAGATTAATTATTCTTCTGTTATTCCTGGGAGATAATAATGTGCTTTTAAAAATCTCAAATGATTGGAGTTTTTAAGAGAAGTCTTCTCAGAAGAAGGTCATATGTGTATTTAACAAAAAAGTAGTATTCATTAGATCTCATGATGAGTAATTACTGTGTTTTTTCTTTTTCTAGAAAATTAAGGTAGCAGCTCTGCGCATGTACACGTGCTGTGTGGAGAAGACTGACTATGAGGAATTTTTTAACAGTAAGTTACAGTTCTGGTGGTGTTAGAATTTGGATACATTTCAGATATATTTATACCAGTAAATATTACAGAAGCAAGAGTGGCCAGACCCTAACAGTGCATGGTAAAGTAGAAGTTGATTATACTGCACCATATTCTTAAACTCTTAACAGTGGCAAGTGTGCAAGGGCAGACTCGGAAATCAGCTCCCATAACCTTCTCATAGGCAAGCTCGGGAAGTACAGTCTAGATGAGCAGAAATAAGAAATCATTGAATGACAGAGCACAAAGGTTTGTGATCAGCAGCACCAAGTCTAGATCAAGGCCTGTGGCTAGTGGTATCTCCCAGCAGTCAGTACTGGATCAACAAGTTGACCATGAGACAGCCATGGGCCCTTGTGGCCAAGAAGGCCAATGCTATCGTGAGTTGTGTTGGAAAGAGCATGGCCGACAGGTTGAGGGAGGCAGTCCTGCCCCTCTGCTCGTCCCTGATGAGGCTGCATCTGGAGTACTGTGCCCTGTTCTGGGCTCCCTAATATAAGAGAACTACTGGAATGAGTCCTGCAAAGGGCCACAAAGATGATAAAGGGTCTGGAACATCTTTCCTATGAGAAAAGCCTCAGAGCTGGAACTCCTCAGCCTGGAGAAGAGAAGCCTGGGGGATGGTGGAAATCTTAGCAATGTGCCTAAATATCTGAAGGGATAGAGATAAAAGGATGGGGCCAGACTCTTCTTGGTGGTGCCCAATGACAGGATAAGAGACAAAAGACACAAACTATAATCCAAGAAGTTCTGCCTGAATATAAGAAAATGCTTAATTGCTGTGAAGGTGGCTGAAGGGGAGCGATTACCCAGAATGGTTGTAAAGTCTTCTTCTCTGGAGATATTCAAAAGTTGTCTGGATATGTTTTTTGGTAAATGTGATCTCAGTGGTCCTGGTTGAGGAAGGGCGTTGCATCAGATGACTTTCAGAGGTCCCTTCTAACCTCAGTTATTCTGTGATTCTTTGACTTTTCCATGTAACTCACAGTTCTTTAACTGCCAGCCAAAAATGTGTTGCTTTATTAGTATCATTACATAAGCTTCTGTAATTTCATTCTTGTGTGAATTCCTAATTAACTATGTGAGTGTAATCCAGCTGGTAGTAAATCCATTGCTTGGATTTGGCCAGTCACTTGGCTTCCTGAGTCATCAAATGGTTTCTTATGGCCTTAAAATGCACCAGTAGAGGTGGGAGCTGTTGTCACCTCCTCCTGAGAGATGAGCTGAAGGTGCAACTTTGTGTTCATAGGATGCAGAGGGTATTCATGATGTCTTGGTACATGGTGTTGCAGCTGCAGGGTTTTCCAAAGGTTTAAGTTCTTATATTTTCATATTTGCCTCTCAGAGATAGTTTTTGCTATTTTTAACTGGGTTCCACCATCTCTGTTTATCAGATTAATTGTAAAAAGATATATAAATGTTCTAAATTAAAAGCTTTAAAAAAGGTATCATTTTCTCAGCTATGTTTTGAAATTTCTTTATTGGGCACAAGCTTTCAGGTTCAGTTCTGAATAAAATTAGTTCAATTGTATTCTTACCTGTCCCTTGAGTTTCTCTGCTCTCTTGAGGAGTGTCCTTACAACTCCTTTTGTCTTTCTCTCTGCAACACAACTTAGAGCCAGTCCAACTCTGAGTTTACAGCCAGGGAAGTCTGTGTTCTGGTTCATTTGAGAGTGGTGTTGCATAAGGGAACTGGATAGGAGTTGTTATTTTTGTTGAGATTGACAGAGTGCTTGATGGCACCCATTGATGCTCTCAGAATGCCTGTGGTTTGGGGGTCTAGGCCTGTGGTTCCAAAGCGTTGTTCTGATAGAAAAACAGATGTAAGAGGTTTCTGTTACTTCTGTCTACTTACAGCTGCAGCTGGTTTTGGGATTGGCTCTAAACCCTAACAGGCATGTGATTCATGTTAAAAATAGCTCCCCTAAAAGTTAGACTGGGTGAGGTGGGCAAGAACCTTTTAAATTGGTTTTGCCAATTAAGAAGCCCTAGGCTGTGGTTCCACTTGCAGCTGAGTTGAAACAGTGGCCAGAAGGAAAGGGCTCACTGCTTCATCTTCCCTCTTCCCTCTTCTCTGTGGGTCCTGGCTTGGGTAATTGTCATGTCCTGTAAACTGTTCAGCTCACTGAAGGAAAACTGCCTTTTTTTTTTTTTGTGCTGGCTTACTGTTTTGCAGTGTTAATGAGTTCAGGTGTCAGATGGGAGCATCTTATGGGCAGCAGCGGTAGGGCAGTACGCACTTGAGAGGGGAACAAGACATGGAGCGAGATATCCAGCTTTTAGTTCAGTTCAGTTCAGTTCAACGTGTATTCATCCAATTAGGTCAGTTGGGAGCAGTTTTTTCCTTTCTAAACTAGTCCTTTTTCAAATGAAGATGGGCCAAATTTAAGCAAGGATCACATCTTAATCCCAGAGGAGCAGCGAGGGGAACTAACAGGAACAGGAAACAACTACCTTAACTTTGTTCCTGTGTGATGAAGCAAGTCTAGGAATGCCTGTGTCTGTTCATGCAGGTACTGCGTGCTAACGCTACTGAATTGCAGTGCAATTCCTAGTAAGGTTCCTGCAAGGGACCCGTCTCAGACCTATTAGAGCCAAAGCTGACTGTTGGTGGACCTATTAGTGTATTTATATGTTGCTTCCACCAGCACTTCTGGCTCTAGTTGCCTGGTGTTGAGATATCCAAGCGAACTCTGCATGGAGTCAGCTCATGTCTCCAGAGAGCTCATTAGCTTTTTCTTTGCAAGTTCACGAAAGTCGTTAACCTCCTGAGCTGCCGTTGGAAACAGTGCATCTATGCGTGTGCAAAGCTATTTGTGGACTAATTAACCCTGTGTGATCAAAACTAGCTCTTCACAGAGCCATCTTCAGTGTTTCTGGACATGCTTTTGTGAGATGGTTAGTTTATAATGTGAATAATAACTGAGGCTTGACCTTGCAGAACCTGGATGTTGTAAGGTAGCTGGTTTTCTGATACAGGTGACATACAGTGTAAAGTTGGCCACTGTGTTGTTGAGGATGAGGACAATGATGAGAGCATTTCATAGGCCATAAGATAGGATGCTATCTCAGTTGCCTCTCTGCTGATGCATAGAAACTTGTAAGAGAACCCCTTAATACAGTATGAGCCCTGAGAACTGCCCCTCGCCCTATTGTGGCATTGGAACAACTGTTCACAAAGTATGGACCAAGGCTATGCAGATCACGAAGCCTCTGCGGCAGACAAAGATGTGTGAAACGTGGCTCATGGTCCATCCGAGGGCTTAGACAGTTACCTGTATAAAGAAAGAGAACGGAGAAGTAGCAGAGGGACTAGCAACATCACTGGTGCCAGAATTTCTGTGCATGAAGCTTGTGGCACTTGGGCAGTTTTAACAAAATGAATGAAGTTTTAACAAAATAAACTCTTTACACTTGAAAGACCAGGAGAGCTTTCAGGATCAGTTAGGTGATGCTGAGAGCTGAGCTGAAAACTTTGCCTGGTGAATGTGGACTGTAGGGTGATTTGAATTTGTCTTGAGCTCTTAATTGCTACGTTGTCATACTGTTGCAGAGGCAAGGAGCCCATCCATGCGTTGTGTTGTCCTGTATCCACTTTTAATGCAACCATTCCTCCTCAGTCTTAATGTTGAAGTTAGATGAATTACAAAAAGAAAGTGTAACCTTTGGGAAGTTAGAGAAAAAGTTCTTCCTGAGTATTGCATAGGTCTCTAAAAAAACTCCAGTATCCAAAACAGTGGAAGTATGAACTTTGCTTTCCAATAAAGATGATTTTTTATTTGTTTTCCTTTTAGAAGACTGGTGGATAATGACTTTTACTTCAGAAAAAGTCATTCTGTGTGTTAAGATACTTGTTTCACCCTGAATCTTGTCTGTGGCACTCTCGCTCTATGAAATAGTTTTGTTTAAATGCAAACACTGTGTACTTTTTTCCTGATTGGGGAGGTTGTCCATGGCATGGCTTTAGGTGAAAGTAAAGTTGTTAGAAGGCATGAAACATTTCTTTTAAGAGTGCAAGCATTACACGTGGAGAGTACTGGGGGAAAAACTTGTGATTAATCTCCAAATATAGAATGTTGGTGTCTTCATACTGCCTTAGAAGTGGCATAGATGATGTATGGGTGTTGATGCTGAAGCAAATCTTGCACTCTCATAGAATCCTTTCTTAGAGGAGAGAGGAATACTAATGATTTCTTTACTTTTTATGGTAATTGTCTGACGTGCTTGGTGCCTATGAAGAAATGTTATGAAAACATTGCTTCATGATCCTGTTGAATCTCCTTGGTAATAGGTGGAAGACGGAAAGCATAGAAGTTGGGAAGGGATACATTCAAATGCAAAAAAAGATAAGGTTGGTTTCCTTGGGATAGATCTTAGTGGAGACTCATTTTCTGGCCTTCCTATGGCTAAACTTGCCATAGGAACCATCTTCCTACGGTTCAGAAGACAAGGCCAGGTGCTGCACGGGTCAAGGTAACTGTGTCAGATCTGGATTCTTTACATTGGCTGTTGCTCCTAAAACTTCTCCAGGAATGAGATGTGGAGGAGGCTTCTTACGAGGAAACTGAAAGGTAGAGAGGAGAGGCTGACAGCAGAACTAAATCTGGTAATAGCAATTGTTACTCTGGTTTATTGCTTTAATCCCCAAATGGACTGACTAGAGGCCATGTAGCTCATAGTGCTGTGGCTTATACACTGTAGTAAACCTGAACAGCTAGGGCAGACCAAATACATCTCGCACCGTACCCCATCACTGTGCACTTTATTCTCTGTAAATTTTGCCCTAATGAGTTCTAACCATATGCATTCTTTGGAAATCTGTGGTGTCCTGTGGCTGCACGTTACAGAGTTTAAGCATATGTGAAATAGTGAGTACTGTTTGTTTCTGATAAATATTTACTATTTGAGACAAGAAACTAAATTACTAAAATGTATTCAAATTTTAGTTTAGTGAATTTCTGATAGGGGCAGAAAGTGTTGAAATTCATGTTAATGTTTAGTTTTGTTTTTTACTGTTCCTTTTTTTTTTTTTTTTCCTGCTTCTCCTCCCTCCAAGGATGCCATATGCCTGATACTTTGAATTCATGGTTTCTAGTAGCCCAGCTTCATGTCTGGTAAGTGAAAAATAGTGATATAATTGTTTTCAGAATGAAATGTAGTTTACTGTGTTAAAAATGGTTATTGTGAGAGTGGTTATAATTAGTTTGTTAATTTTTGAATTTTAGCAGCTTTGTATTAAAGACCAAAAACAAGTGAAAATATTCTAAATCTTTAAATTCTCAAGTAATGAAAAAAAGTAATCTTTTCCATGAGTTTTTCAAAAGCCTTGCTCAGCATGGTTGGAAAAATTATATATAGCTGTTTTAGGAAAAGCTTAAATTTACATAAAAGTGGTTTAAATTGTGAGAATTTGTGGTGATTTAAGTTGCTGTTTGTCAGAAGCATTTAGCAAATTATAGCACTGACATTTATGCCTGCACTTCTGAAATGTACATGTGGGTTGGTGAATGCCAGTTTGGTTGCATGTAAAAATATTTAACACCTTAAAAAGTAGTTTTTTTGCTTTTTCATTTGTGAAATTAGTAGCCAGAAAAATCAGGTTTTCATCTAGCATTACCTTCTGTAAAGGTCAGAGGGATGCACCAGGGAGTACTTTTTTTTTTTTTTTTTTTTTTTTTTTTTTTTTCTCTCAAAAGTGTCAGATCTTTCAGGAAACCAAAGTCCCTAGATTTGTTTTTGGCTATCGAGAGGCCAAAATGAGGCTTGAATTGAAATATCTGCACTTAAGCAAGGGCTCCTTAATTCCTTGCCTGTTTTTACCCCTGCTTTTTTTCTTTTAATTTCCCATCTCCTCAGCATATTGAAAGATGGGGCAGCTCATTTCAGTGAAGAATGAATATATTTGTAGAAGCTGTGAATTTGGAATCACTTAATGAGATGAATCAACCAAGCAATTAATGAAAAATGCTTGAGATTTGCTGTTTTTGTTATTTATTCACATTTCTTCATGGATTGGATTTGAATTGATAAACTAATCATTTCAGTATGTGAAAAACTACAGAAATGAATATTCAAAACCATGATGGAGGTGAAACTAGCATAGAGCTATGATCTTAGCAGCTCTCTCTCTACCCTATCAGAGAAGACAGTAAGGGCAGCTCAAGTACTATCATGTTTTACGTTATGATGGACAGGTTGACAGCGATATACCACACAAATAGGAACTAAGTTCTTCAACCTCATTGTGCAACAAAGAAAATTTAAGCATGTTGGGTAGCACAGGAGGTTGGTTTTTCTGGGGTTTATATGTCTGGTTTCTTCAGGGCCATGGCAGCTTGGCCAAAGGAGGGTTGTCATTTTGGGCTGTAGACTAGAGATCCAGTCTGCAGCCAGATTCAATCAGGTGTACTTCTATGTGCTTTCTAATGTTTTAATCACTCTTGATCTGAGCAAAATGGGAAAGAGCATCAGTGATCCTGCTAGCTCTGACATAGTCAGGGCCATCTTCTGTCTCTGTAAAGACTCCGAGACCTCTCTTTTTTCCTGATGAATATTTTGTCTCAGAGGCTAAGAACCTTCTCTGCTATGGCAACCAGCCCATCTCACAGTGTAGAATGTGCACTGTCATATATTAGTGTTCCAGTTTTCCCCCACAGAGCAGCCTGGATCACTTTCTGGCTTACTCCTTCAAAGTTTTGATTGTCTTAGAGTATCTCCTGGACCTGGAGAAGATGAGATTTTCTCTTAGTTTGGTAAAACCCCTTTTGCTGCTGTCGTTGCCAATCATGCTCCAATCAACTGTGTTTCCATGTTCTTGTATCCTACCTTTTATATATGTAAGGACTTGTCAGAACACACCTGCTTGTGTTATGGATTCTTGTGAATCTTCTGAATCTTTCGTTTCTTGTCTCTCCTTCTTGTCTAGAGGGAAATGGGGTGTGTATGGGGAATTCAGGCACTCAAGTTTAGCATGTCCCTTATTACAATATCTTTAAGGATAGTATTCCTTCAGATATATCCCATTCCTTTCCATTCAGTTCCAAAATTCTGCTTAAGCTGGAAGTCATCAATATTATTTATATTATTTCTTACTATCATGGTTTTATGGACCATTTCTATTTTGCAGCTTTGGTATCAGGAGCATTCCCTCTTTTTATGCTTAGAAGACCAGACCTTTTAGGAAATCTCAAGGTGTTTGGCTGCCCAGAGAGGCTGTGGAGTCTCCTTTTTTGGAGATCTTCCAAACCCGCCTGGATGCCACCCTGTGCCATGTGCTCTAGGTGTCCCTGCTGGAGCAGGAGGTTGGACCAGATGCTCTCTAGAGGTCCCTTCCAACCTCAGCCATTCTGGGATTCTGTTCATCTCAACTGCTGGATTTATTGTTTCCTATGCAGTGGCAGTCTAAGTGGATAATTGGCTGTGTCTAGACCTGTTATGAAACTAAGTGGTGATTTTATTTGCTGTACCAAGTAATGTCTCATGTGGATATCTAGAGCTCCCTTCATATTTTCACCAAGCATGGTGCTTCCCCTGAAACATTTAGGATCAAAGCAGAGTGATAGTACAACTCATGTTCTGAAGGACTCCAAGGTCTATGGTAAGACTTCAGCTGAATATTGTTTCCCATATAGAAAACTGCATTTGAGAGACCAGAGGAGAACAAGAATCACCAGGTACATAGAAAATAGCTGCAGGAAAAGACTTACCACTTTCCATCAATGAGACTGACGGTGCTGTATCATTCTGAGATAAGCTATTTTAAAATAAATGGAATAATTTCTCTATCGTGCGCAGTACAGAGAAGAGGGAGAAATTGAGTTCCATAGAGGGGGATTTAGAAACAATTTGATCTGGAATTACTTCAGCATTTAATTGGTCCTGCCTGAAGATCAGAGAATGGACTGAATGACCTAAGTGCTGGCACCAGGAAAGAGGAAGACTACAGAGGCAGGCTCAGATCTGCTAGCTTGTGCTCCGGTAGAGATGTGTACTTGACTGTAAACAAAATAGTGAACTTGCTAGGTTGAAGGATTCTGCTCCTCACTGTTATGGGAACTCAAGTTCCCATTATTCATGAAAGTTTAACATCGCAGCATATGTGCCACAGTTGCTGCTGGCAAAGTCAATTCAGGAGCATCCTCTTCCTGTCTCCAAGTTCCTGGCTATGCATGAATGAAACAACAACCTTCCACAATTGTCAATAATTTTATTGTTAAGCTAGAGTCATTTCTCTGATGTAGTTTAGTGCAACCCTAGAATTAGTTCCACCAGGACACTGGAGTTGCACGTGAAGAAGCAGAAATAAGTGGACAGGTTCAGGGAATAGCAAAAAGTTTTGAGTAAACTTTACCTTTGGAGATAGATTATATCATCCTGGGTTGTTAGCTCTAGTCCACCTTCCAGCAGGATCAAACAGGGTAGCATTGATTAGTGCCTCTGGTGTTCAGGCCAATATACTAGCACTGAGTGGAAATACTGATATAAACAGTTATAGCTGAGGGCTGTTGTGGGGAGCTGCCGTTGCTTGTCTAAGAAGGGTGGGACATAGATGCTCCCTTTTCATGGATCCTTTTGTATAATTTTCTTCTAACATAATGTCTTTGCATAACTTAAATGCAGCCTAAGTTATCCACCCTAACCGATGTCATGTAGACAGCTTTCTAAAGATAGGCTGGAATAATTTCAGTTTGGTGGTTTGACAAAGATGAGTCAGTATTTGAATAAATTACAGAACAGGTTTTGCAGTGAAACGATAAAATGTTTCGCACTTGATGGAGTTAGGTTTATAGTCTTTAAAGAGTCTGTGTCTTTTAAACCTCAGACGGCAGGTGTAGTAACAAACTACCAAATTTTCAAATAAACTCCAGAATTCCATGATCTCACCCATGGTGCTGCAGAACAGCTCTATGACAGCACTATGCATCCAAACACAGAGCAGCCTTGTAGGCTTCACAGGTAACAAGTTTTGCTCTGACCACTACTCCATTCCTGCTCATCAGTACCCAGCTGTAACTGTTGGTCTGTGTACTCCTCTCTCCTCCTGGTACACCACCGCTGCACACAGACTGGATGGGAACCAGTATTTATACTCACAGGGTTTCTTGCCAAGCCACTCTTCTTTTTTTTTTTTTTTTTTTTTTCCCCTCTGAGCTTGTGTATTCAGCAAGAGAAGTATAAAAATTCTTCTCAAAAATAGTCTCCTAAACTGAGTCTATTTCACTCCAACTCATTAAGAATAAGAAAAGGCTTGGGATACAGTCAAAACTACTAATTGACTTGTTTGTACAGCACAATTATGTAGGCGCAGAAGAGGAACAAAGGTTTTAAAACTGGTGAAACTGAAGCACAGAAGTTTTAAGCTGGTTGTGCAGTTGCTTTGTGGAAGGGTTGGTAAGTGGGCAGTTGTGTTCTGGATTCTGGACCACTGTTTTAGCAGAAAACTTCTATCTTCCGTAAACAAAAGCAGCTTGATTAATTGATTCTTGCTACTGTCTTGCTACTCATTCTGCCAGCACTTGAGCATTTTCCTTCTTTTGCCATTGATGTATCCTTTAGTCTTCCCTTGCAAGAGTTTCTTTCGAGTTCTTTCTCAGCTGGATTTGCAAGGATTAACCAGCATCCACCCAGCATTTTTTCAGAGCCTCAGCACTCTCTCCATCTATCTTTCTCATGGGAATTTGCTGCCAAGCACTGGAACAAGTGTCAGGTTTTCTGCAAAGCACAGGCAGGTTTCTTATACCTACAGGGACACTGATTGTATTTCCACTGAAGAAGTGAACAGGTGTAAACATCATTTTTTACCTTTTAACTCTTCTGGTATGTTCACAATTGGTACTATATGAGTGCTTCAGAGTGGCCTACAGCAGTGAACTCTTGCTCTTGCCTGAGGTATGAGAAAAGCCTTTTATATGGGTAGTTTCCCCACTGCAACAGCTGCTGCAGAGCAGTGACCTCTTTCAGCTCCAGTGTTTGAGCACTATGAAATAACTCCATACAATACAACACATACATACAATAGCTCCATAGGTACAGGAAAACTTCTGACTCGCAATGTGGGAACAGGGCTGACTAGAAAGATAGAGACTATGGGACTGGTGAAGGGACGATGTGTTAGCTCAGTGAAGGAATAGCCTCTATTTTGGTTGGTGTTGCTTGCAGGTCTAGTAAAAGAAGCAAAATAAATCATCTGGGCTTTATTTATTTATTTATTTTTTATACTGAACAACAGCAATGAAGTTCAAGTGTCTTAATGCTTTAAAAAAACCTAAAAAAGTGAAACAATTCAACTTGGTATTCTCGTTAAGATCCCACATACATTTATAAACTTGTGAGTTCTTCCAGCATGTACTGCAAGCAGGGACCGTGCCAAATGGTCGGACATGTATCCCAAGACTCTGCAGCTGAAATAATTTAGAACATGCTAATGTGGATTTGGATGAAGTCTGTAACTTGCTTAAGCTCTCACAACTTGGCTGGTGTAAAGTCTTTCAGCACGTTAGTAGACCAAGCTGAATTATAGCTGGTTTGCATTCTAGGACAAGACGTTCATTCCTACTCCAAAGGGTGACACTTTTTAAAGAATGGGGAGTACAATTAACTAGATTACAGTGCTATCAGCCAGAACAGCCACTGACATCCTCCCATAGCCGGATTGACCAAAAATGCAGTGGGTCCAGCTCTCAAATAGAGAATAGACAAGTTTATGACAATTTAGAGGGAAAAAAAGGATCTTTTTATTTTTCTTCCTGACTACAAAAACATATTAAATGAGGGCACTTTTAAATGAGCTGAAATCCTTAATTTACTGTTTAAATTTGAAGGAAAACTATAATCTATGGATTTGTCTGGTGTTTATGTTCTTGCAGGATGTGTCTGGTACGAATGAAGCAGGAGGGTCGAGCAGGGAAATACATGTGTCGCTATATAGTTCACTGTATGTGGGAGGATGTTGAACAGCGTGGTAAGCTGATGGGGGTAAGTCATTTTTGGTGTTGATTATTTTGATAACTGAGATGCTTTTGCAGCTTTGTATGTCTTAGAAGAAACCCTAAGAATTAATTTGTAGCTCTGCGTGTATTTCTTTATTAGCTTAAGCTTGTATATGTAGCCTTTACTCTTCACTGTCATAACTGGACTGACTATTTTACTAAACCCATGAAGTTTTTTCCAAAAATGTATCATGGTCTGGATCAGTGCATTGATTTGATAGAAAATAATCTGTTTTCCACCTGGGTTCACTGCGTCATCACAGAAATAGGGATGCTGTTAGAAGAGGATTGGTATTAGTGGATGGGAATGTGCAGCTGGTATAGGGAGAAACATGACTGATAACAAACATAATCACAATTTAAGTAATTTCATCAGAGAGAAGGGGCAAAGTTTTGTAAATGAGTGTAAATAATCATTAGTTAAGTTTTCACTTTGACTCCCTAGTATATCTAGTCTTGATCATGATTTAAATCAATAGATTAATAGATCATTCTGACAAGTGACAATTTTCACGCAGCAATAATGTCTTACGATGCAGACTTAGTTGTCAGGCACATACACAAGGGAGAGGCAGCCCTAGAGTTCTTTTGTTGGCATGAACAAGGGAATTAACTGGCAACTCGGGCTTTGGTATGAAGTAACATTGGTAATTCTAGAGGCTTATCTCTGATTATATCTTTTAATGTTATGTGCAGTCTTAGTGTTGGTTCTCGTAGGACTTCAGTTATTCCGTTCATGATGGCTTCTTTTTTAAAAATGTTTTTTCTTCCTTCTTTTCCCATCTATTTGTCAGTTACTTCCTTAACTTTAATGTGCTACAGGTTACTTTTAAGATCATGATCTTAATCTTCTTTTGGATTACATCTAAATTTAGGCATCTTAATCATTTCTTGCTACATTAATGGGCAGGTCATAGGTTCATATGTGGATATCTTTACTACCCTCATCAGATGCTGTGAGGCAGTGTGAGCAAGCGTGGACAAATCAGATAATAATAGTCCAGGGCATGCTCAGCAGGACAGTGTGTTCTCAAGGGCTTTTCCTTGGTTTTTCAATCTAGGAGGGAGAATGACCTAGGAGATCATGCAGTAGATTTCAGACTGTGCTGCTTTTGTGACCTGGAGATTATGCATGAGCCATTCACTGAGTAGAGGAACTGAGCCCCATTCTGGAAATATGTTTTGATGGGCAAATGGCAAACATTGCACTTTATTAGATAACTAGTCTAAAATCCCTGTATTGAATTGCATTTTTTTCAAGTTTTTTTTTTCAGTGTTTCCTTATCTTCAGGTATTGATCTTTGCTTCTTTTTTTGCTGTAGTTTTGGCTAAGAAAGAGATAGAAACCTGCTAAATAAAACTACCAGAGGAAGCAATTGAACTAATAGTGTTTCTTTTGGTTTTGTCCTTACCTACATCTGCCATATCACATCAGTGGTTGTTTCTGTAGCAACTGGAGACACCTTGGATCCTTATTCTGAGTGTGAATTTACATGTTCTCTTGGCTGAAAACATAAAGCTTGCGGGAGTCTTTTGACTCTGTCTGTACACACAGAGAATGCTACTTTGGAACAGAGATTCTCACAAAATTAAAAAGAAAAAGTTTTGAAATAATTTCTTTGTAATATATATTTTTTTCCTTTTATCAACTAGTCTCAGATGTTTTCTTGTAGTCCTCCTTCTAGGATTTGAAGCAGTGGCAAACAGTGTAGAGAAACAAAGCTGCTTGTTACCCTTACAAGAATGCAGAATTCCAAAGTGAAGCCTGATGCAAGTCGGAGCTATACTGAGATGATTTAGTAAGTTTAAACGAAAAGAAAAAGAAAAGATAGAATTGACTGAGTGTTTTCTAAGGGAAAGCGTGGGTTTTAGAGTTCTGCAAACTAAACCATTTCATTGCTACCAGAAATCTCTCCAGGTGTAAAAAGTGTCCTTAGATACGTTTTTATCCAGTCTGGTGCTTCAAATGTTAATACATACTTGTTATAACTATGTGAATACAATATAATCTGCCTATAGGGCGATCCCAAGTTGTTTTGAATGCTTCCCATTTCATACCTTGTCAAGTTAGGCACACTTTCACACTATTCACAAAATGGCCGAGGATGGAAGGGACCTCTAGGGATCATCCAATCCAACCCCCTGCTCCAGCAGGGACACCCGGAGCATGGGACACAGGGTGGTGTCCAGGCAGATTTGGAAGATCTCCAGAGAAGGAGACTCCACAGCCTCCCTGGGCAGCCTGTGCCAGGGCTCTGTCTTCCCTCACAGGAAAGCTGTTCTTCCTCACATGGAGATGGAACTTCCTGGGTTTCAATTTATACCCATCACCCCTTGTCCTGTCACTGGCCACCACCAAGAAGAGTTTGGCCCCATCCTCCCTACATTCTCCCCTCAGGTACTTAAACATGTTGACCAGATCCCTCTCAGTCTTCTCTTCTCTAGGCTAAACAGGCCCAGCTCACTTAGTCTTTCCCCATACAATAGGTGCTCCAATCCCTGCATCATCTTCATGTCCCTACGCTGGCCCCTCTCTAGCAGCTCCACGTCCCTCTTGTGCTGGGGAGCCCAGAACTGCCCCCAGTGCTCCAGGTGCCTCCCCAGAGCTGAGCAGAGGGGGAGGATCCCCTCCCTGGCCCTGCTGGCAGCGCTCTTCCTGCTGCAGCCAGGAGCCCATTGGGCTTCTTGGCCACGAGGGCCCATTGCTGACTCATGGGTAGCTTGTCACTGAGGGCTTTCAAATCCCTCCCTGCGGAGCTGCTTTCCAGCAGGTCAACCCCTAGTCTGTACTGGTGCCTGGGGTTATTCCTCCCCAGGTGCAGGACCTTGCACTTGTCCTTGTTGAACCTCATGAGGTTCCTCTCTGCCCAGCCCTCCAACATGTCTAGGTCTGTGAAGGGTAGCACAGCCCTAGAGAGTGTTGGCCACTCCTCCTAATTTGGTGTCATCTTCAAACTTGCTGAGGGTGCCCTCTGTGCCCTTGTCCAAGTCACTGATGAACAAGTTGAAGAGCACCTGGCCTAGTACTGATCCCTGCACACCACTGCCCACAGGCCTCCAGCCAGACTCGACCCATTTATCACCACCCTCTGGGCTCTGCCATCCAGCCGGTCCTCAATCCCCTTCACTGTCCGCTTGTCCAGTCCACACTTCCTGAGCTACCTATGAGGATGTTATGAGGGACTGTGTCGAAAGCCTTGCTGAAGTCAAGGTAGACAACATTCACGGCTCTCCCATTGTCCATCCAGGCGGTCACCCCATCGTAGAAAGCTACCAGGTTTCATTAAACACGACTTTTCCGTGGTGAATCCATGCTGACTATTCCTCATCACCTTTTACTCCTTGACATTCTTTTCAGTTTATCCTTGAGTTTAAATTTCCCAGGTGATTGTGCTTAGTTTGTATTAATACAATTTCTGAAACGCGTTTTACTTTGCTACCAAGGTACATTGTTGACCGGGGCCTGCTATTAACTATAGCTTTTATGTGGCAATAGCTGATACTTAAACAAAGCATGTACACATTTAAGAGCTGGATCCCGCAAACAGTTACATCTCTGTGTATATTTAATGCAGTTCAGCTGCACAGAGGCCCATTGATTTTAATGAGTCTGTTTGTGAGAGAAGGTGAACTCTTGGGGTAACTGCTAACTAGACCTGGCATTAATGCTGTATAAGAAAGCTTAATAAACTCTCCTAGGCCGCAAACATGGAAACTAGGCCTGTTCTCTTCCCCATTGTGTTTGCAAAGGCACAGGGCTTCGTAAACTTCTAGTGATGGATTTTTATCTTTTAATGATTTCTCGTCTCTCAAGACATTTGTTTGTAAAGAGTGATGAATTCCTCAGTCTCTTCTGGTAATGCTTATTACATTTTTGATCAAAGTAACTAATTGAGGTGAGCCCTTTCTTTCCTCCTAATCATTGCTTCATTTACCTTCCTGTGCTGCTGATCCTAAGTTAATCTACCACTCCATGCTCCTGCATGAGCACTTCTGTTTTCTTCCATGTTTATTCACTTTTCCTCTTAGTTTTCCCCCGCCACTGGCATGCCTGTCTTATAACTGAGCTTTCTTATTCACATCTTGGTTTTTGCAAAGTTATAAGTAGTAAAGAGGTAAAGGATGCCCACCTGGGGAGTTTGGTAGAGTTTAGTAATCTTGATATATTTACCCTTGATGTTTCATTTAAAATGGAGTTGAGATAATGCTTTACCTTCACTGTCATACTCAGACACAGAATTTGTGAGCTGAGGAATATGTGCAACAGCTTTTTATTTTCAAACAATATAAATCCTGCACAAGTATCCCCTCTACCTTCAAAAGAGGATAGTTAATTACATAAGGATGACAGAAGCCACTGAAGAGAAAATGTATTAATGTGCCTCTGATGGTAATTTCAAATTTCAGAAACAGCCTTTCTTGTAAATCAGTCAAACGAATAAAAAAATGCTGAATACTTCGGGGATGCTGAGTTTTCTGCACAGCTCCCGTGAGATGAGGAGATTACTTTCCCCCTTTTTGTCTCCTGCAGGTAGCAAAGGTCAGTATTGACCTTTTGTACTAGTACGTTCCTGTACTGCTGTGTAAGTGACAGAGCACCCATGTGCTATTTTCTGGTTGGATATGATTAGGTTAACATGCTGACAGGAAGAGCTGCAGTTCACCAACCCAATATCACATCTTGCAATATTTAAAACACTTGATGCAGGAAAAGGACATTAGATTTCTGGACTGATATCAATGGTTTATTAGAATATACCATCTGCTCTTAAATACACAAGCTCATTGGAGCAGAAAGTGATGGCATGTAAGGCATTCTAACTACTAATTTGCCTCAGCTCCAGTTCCATTTGGCTTTTGTATTATTTCAAAAACGGGTTGTTAAAATTGCTGAAATCTAAATCTCAGCTACAAAGTTTTGGGACCTGTTAGCCTGAGCTCCTTCAGCACTCCTGAATGTCGGCAAGAGTCAGAAACCAAAACTTGACACAGCTGTAAAAACACAGAGAGAGCCTGTGGCCTCAGCAAATTCTACCAGTGCAGGCATATTTCAGATATAAATTTTACTCTGCTGTCCCTAGTACTAATGAAGTCAGTTTCTTTTGGTGGGTTTGCAGCCAGGTGTGTCCAGTTCTGTGGCTAACCAGTGCTCTTTACTTAATTTTTCCACTAGTGACATTTCTATCAAACGTCAAAAACAAACAGAAAAATTGGCTTGATGCAATGGCTCAAAGTGTTAATAGTAACATTAGGCTGGGTAAAAGACTTCCTTTCGATGCTGCTTTGCCAGAGATCTCCACCTTGTGGCTTACAGTGAATAGATTTATACTATCCAGACTGGCAGCTGCTTAATCAGTTTGTAAGGGGAATTCAGTCAGTACTAGGATTTGCTGCTATTTGTCTTCCTACCAGAGTTCTCCTGAATATTAACTGGACTGATCCAAATATTGTGTTTTAGCAGTGGTATGTATATAAAAGCAGGCTTTGTAAGGTTGAGCGTGTTTTTTTTTTTTTTTTTTTTTTTTTTTTTTTTTTTTTTTTTTTAATATACCCTGAGATGAAGCTGCAGATTTGCCCTGAAGGACTGCACTGCAGCTGTGCTTTCAGCTGATCTCTCACAACAGGGATGGGATACAAAAACTAACTGCTAGCTCTTGACACAAATGGGACACTATTTTAAAAAGATGCATCCAGCTTTTTTTCCAATATCTGTAACTTCTTCCAGGCTCATTTGAACAGTGATGTCATGTGTGTTGTGGTGCCATTGCACTTCGGAAATGAATAAGGCTTTTTTCAGTGCAGAATATTTCATTTTAGAACCATCCATGCTCTAAAAAGTGCAAAAGAGATGATAAGAGCAGGCAGGGCCACCGAGCCCAACATGCCAAACCTGTTTTAATTTATCTTAATCCCACTTTCCTGTTTTCCCACCAGACCTCTCAGACCCTTCCCCCCTCCTCTTTTTTTCCAGGAACACATCTAGATGTCTTTTGAATTCATTTACTGGCTCTGCTGTGCATAGCACAATACAGTCTTTGTTATACTTTTAGCCAGAGCTGTTTATATACAGTGACCCATAATTTGCTCTCAGTTACATTGGTGAACATCTGAAGTAACACCATCAGAATCAATAAAGTGGTTCACGTCAGCGTAACTAAGAGCAGAATTTAGCTCCGTAAAATGGAACACAACTTTCCGTCTTGATACTTTCGTAGTTATAAACCTCCAGATAATTAAAAATATTGCCTTACACTACCCATGTTCTATTTTCCAAAATTTAATCTCAGAGTTGGAATTTATGCTCATGTGTTACTATGCTTGCCTAATATGATACACTTCGATTGTAGTTATTCTTCATATGGAAAACAAAAAGGTTGAAACTTTTTAACAACATACTCAAATCAAACTATCAGGATTAGGCAAGCAAGGTTCTAGAACAGATTTCTAAGATGAGAGGACAGGGCATAAAATTGATAACATTTTAAGATGAAATTCAGTCTTTGTATGAATTGAAATGTAGTTGGTTACCTATAGTGGGAAGCTGCTGAACTTGCCTGTCTTTTACGTGTCATGGAAGTCACAGAGTGAATCTGGGGTGCGTGAAACAAAAACAGAAGAACAGAGAAGAATAGAGGAGAGTTAGGGCAGAAGGAAAATGTTTGTAGTATTCTGGCAAAGGAGCAGATGGAGGTGTGTGTGAGGTGGGGTAAGTATTGAAAATGGCTACTGTCATTGAGACCTCATCAGGAAAACAAAAAGTGCAAGTGTAGGATGAAGTTTAGTCAAAGAGAACTTGAAAACTTGCTTTAAAAGTTAAAACTTTACTTTTTTTTTCCCAGAAGGCTTTGTCCCTGGTGCAGGATTGCGCTTCGTCATCTAGACTTTGAATGCTTTGCCTAAACTTAGCTTTTGAGTGTCACCAAAAAATGGTTTCACAACACCATGCTCAAAATTTAAATTTCATTTTGATTATATGAAGCCTTACCTGCATGCTATAGCAATGGTATGGCCAGAGTATGGCCCTGGTATGCAAGCAAAGGAAAAGTATCAACTTTGGATATTTTCTCAAAGAGCTCTGAAACTCTTGGCTAGTTTCCAGTAGTTTGTCATTTTATAAATAGGTAAGATTATCAGGTCCGCTTATAGGGTAGATGTTTAGTTTGGTTATGAGAATCTAATAATGTTAATATACAAGAAAATGCACATGTATGGAATTTTACCCTGAAAATACCTAGACCGTGATGAAGCCTGGAAAGATAATAGACTGTGATATACATTTAGCTTTGCTGCTCTGCAGTTTTGAAATGGCCTTTTTTGGTGCGTGCCAGCGATACTTGGTGTTGAAATCAAGGTATAATATATGTTTGAGTTCTTTCACTAGCCTCCTCCATTTTTCCATTCAGTCTGACATCAAAAATCAGTTTACATTTCCCAGATGTGTTGAAGTCTGTTACTGTAATCTTCTTTGGTCTACTTTGTGCCTTCCTCTAGCACCTGCAAGAAGTACCCTGTAAGGTGCCTTACAGCACCTCTTGTAGAAAGCTTTCTCTTTGCCCCGCTCATTCCAAACCAGTGTGGGGGTTTCTCATGTCAAAATTGATTTTAGCATACAGTGATTGTAGGGTTTAAGTGCTGCTCTGTGGTCCTCAAAATGTCCAGGATGCAGTTTAGTTGCTAAAATTCCAGTCTTGAACAAGGAAATAACTGCACAATGCAATTGCATTATTTACACGTTAACGGTTCAGGTGATGACAACAGGTGTGGGGAAAACAAGCCTAATGGGAGCTGCCGTAAAGAGCAGGCTCAGCAGCCTGTTCCCTGGCCTCCTGTCAGTGCCTTGTGTATCACTTACAATGCAGTTCATCATTTGCCTACGCTCGGTG
This sequence comes from Crypturellus undulatus, assembly GCA_013389825.1. Classification (NCBI taxonomy): domain Eukaryota; kingdom Metazoa; phylum Chordata; class Aves; order Tinamiformes; family Tinamidae; genus Crypturellus; species Crypturellus undulatus. The sequence continues at coordinate 33,655 of VWPW01005352.1, read as the reverse complement.
CAGGGTTAAGTTATGTGCTGTTACGCTAGGTATTTTGGATATTTTTACATTATCAATTTCCTTGTCCTTTGAAGTTCTCCCCTAAATTCCTCCTTAGACATCTGCTGATCTGCTTGGCTTAAGTCTTTGAGAATGTGAGAGCAAGGGGTCTCATCTTGCAGGTGTAATCTTTTCTTTTTTAATATAATCTCTAAACTGCAGCAGTGAAAATATGAGTGCAGCTATTCAATTCCAATATCCTTGCATGTTTGGGAAGAAACATCTGACTTTTCTAGGTCTAAATAATCAAGCTTTGCTAAGCTTGCTAAGCTTAGCTTTGCTAAGTTCTTAGATATTTTATGTTGATATGTTTTATTCACATTGTTGCCTGATTTTCACTGCAATAGGATGTTAATGGTCTAATTTCTTCTTCAAATCTCTATTTATAAATTTCCCATTAGGAATAACTTTTCTTTAAGCTTGCAGTGACTGTCTACCTTGGAAGACAATAACACCAAGGATTAACAGACGTTCTGATGCAGTGCAGGAATGCTGAAGGTGCTTGAGAAATTGCTCCTTTCCTTCCCCTTTCCTTTGTCTTTTCTTGTCTCTGGCAAACTCAACCGCACTTGCTTCCCCGATGTGTGCTTTTCTTTGTTATGTTGGCTGTTATGTTGTACTGTTTTCCTGAATACCTAATTCGGTATTTATTTGTAGGACATAGACAATTACTTAGGATTTTCTGTTCTTCGTTGTAACTCGTCATACCGACTTGGAATGATTTTTTTCTCCTCCTTGGTTAACCTTTGTGTTATCCAGATGCTGGAAAAATTCACTGCAGCTTGTATGGTTTTCCCTTTTCAGACTCCATTCCTGCTTTCACCTTTCCCCTGTCTCAGTATTTCACACTCTTCTCTGACCTCTTAATTTGTAATTAGTCTGCCTGCCCTTTCTGTTTCCTCCTTTTCAAGTTCTCTGTATTTCCTTGCTGGCACCACCAACTCTGTCCGTTCCCTTCTGTGTTTTCTGATCCTCAGCTTGACTAGTCTTTCGTAGTTCTCAGTGCCAGGTGGACCTGTTCTCCACCCCTGCCAGGCTTCTCCGCTGATGCCGTGGTCACACACTCTTCCACCAACTTCCTATTGCAGAGGTCCATAATGAAGGCTTAGGATCCCCACTCAATATATCTACTTACTTCAAAACTACCCTAGCACGTCGAGGCATCTGCATGACTTTGTTTCCTTTCAGGTCATTCTCTTCTTCAGTCCCTTTAATTTTGTCTAGCTGAGCACTTTCTTTCCCATTCAAACTCCCTGATTCACATTTACCATTTCCAGCATTTTTCTCTGTCACTGGTCTTTCTTCTGCCTTATAGTTTCCTGTCTCTAGCTTAGATGTCACTTATGTCTTCCCAAAACTGCTGCTAGGATCATCTGCGTGGCTTGTCACTCACTATGGCATTTCATCTCCCGACAGTCTCCACTGTTCTTGTGACTCAATGGCTGTGTGCTTGGGGACAGAACAGGGGGATATTTGGCAATTTGCCGGCATTGGCAGTCTGGATCAGCTTTTCCTGCAAGCAGCTCCATGCCATTTTAATTGCAAGCACCTTAAAAGTCCGGTCTTAAATTCCACTGCAGACACAAGGTCTTCGTGTTTATAGTACCTTTACTACAGTGCCTTGTGGCCTGGCTAGGTGAGTAGGTTGCAGACATTTGTATTTTCCTCTTTGAACTCAGTTTTGTTACCTCATTTTTGCCTTCTCTAGCCCACATTATCTGTTTATTAGGAAACTACCAGCTTTATGAAGCCCTTACCTTTGCTTTTGCTAACAACGCCTGCAATAAAATAAATGAAAATTATCAGGAAGTGAAAATACAATGCATTCAATAGTTTCAGTGCTCTCATGCTTTTCTTTCTCTCTCGTTTTTTTCCATTTTTACCCCTTTAGTATGAGCAACAATACATAATACTTCCATGCCCACCTAGACAAACTTTGTTTTTCTGTTTACTTTCTTGTGTTGGAAAGCTCAGCAGAACTTGTCTTTTTGTTCTCTTGCACATTATCTTTCTTTTCTCTTGTTACCTTTCTATTCACTTCTTCTTGACTGAATTAATTAACAGCGTGTTTGGTCTTAGAGAAAGCAATCTCTATTTGTTGCTAGTAGCTGTATTGCCAACTCTATTGGGTAATTTTCCGGCTGGTCATTTGGCCTTCGTGTGGCCATGAGGATGACTGCACATCAAGAGGGAGATTCAGCTAAAGATACAGATGATGTCGATAGGAAATCGGGTCAGTACAATCTTGGTTGATATAGAATGAGGAACACACTCATTTCGGTTCAATTTCAGATGCCTGGAGATGGGTTTCGTAATTCAGTGTCTGTGCTAAGCACATGGCTGGCAGGCCTGAGAAAGACCAGTGGTTTTAGGGGTATCTCCTGAATTAGCAATTAATTTGCCAAGATGGTACTAAAAGTGCCTCCTTGTTTCCTTGTGTTTGTAGCTGCTATATGAAAATTCAGTTTCCTAAAAACAAAGGAGATGACAGAGACCCTATAATTGATGCAGGTCTTTGTCTTGGTCCCTGGAAAAAAGGCTGGAGCCAAGATACTTGAAAACAAAGTGTCTGATTCAGGGCATCCTGAATTTGCCCTGTTTGTTGTAATTTCCTCCTTTATTTTTCACTTGTAGGGGAGAAGGTAGCTCATCTGTAGGTTAATTTTTTGTTTTTCAGGAAACAGTGTAAAAGGAAACTTTTGCTTCTTAAAGTCCTTGCCCACTCATTTAAGATCTGGAAGTTTGTTTATTCTCAGCAGCATCAAATCTGAATGAAATACTGAAGTATGATGGAAAACTCACAGTATCTTACCGTGTAGCTTTTTCATGGTTTGCTTTCCTCCTTCGTCTTTTACTTGAGGGCAGGAATAGGGTAGAGAAATAATTTTTGATCACTTCTGAAAGGTTACAGTAATAAAGAAACTCTTGTTAACATCAGAGTATATGGCAGGCAGGAGTTTTCACAGTCTGGCATTGTTTATTTTACCAGCAATTTGGAACCTTCTGCACTCTTAAAATATTGGCAAGAAAATATTTAACTGTTAACTATTCTGTGGCATGCGTGTGTTTGAAGCCCTGGGGAGGAGGAGTGCTTGGGGAAATCATTTTTTTTCTCAGCTTATGATTGAAACCAGAAGGTGCAGAATATTGGTAGAAGGTGAAAGCAACGTGACTTCAAATTACAATTTTAGACCTAATGTAGAACTGTTGGGAGGACGTCAAGGAGGTCATATATGAACAAGACTGTGGTAGAAAAGAGTGGGGAGTCTGGTGGAGCAAGTAGAAATAAGGCAGGCTGTAGATGGAGCAGAAATGAATTTCGAAGTTAGATGGTGAGAGTGAGTATTTGCATTTGTCCCTGCCTCAGTCCCTGCGTAAAAGGTTACAACAGGACTGAAGATCAGCATTGTGGAGTAGGCTAGTTAACTGCTCAGTAATGGTATGGAGTCTAGCAGTTTTCACCCCATTAGAAATGAAATAAAAATAACTATTTTTAATGGAGAGGACTTCTGTCTTTCTGTGTGTCTTTCTATCTTGCAGATGCAGTTAGTTGTGGTCCCAAATTCTGGTGGTTCCCATGTGGTCCAAATTTCTGGTCCCATCTTCACCTGAAGGTGAAGATGAAGAGATGAATAGCTGGTCTGAGCAGGACCATTCTTGCTAGTATTTCTGTATAAGGCGTAGCCTCTTCCCATAGGATTACTAAAAGCTAAAGACAGCATTTTCCCTCACAGTAGTTTATTTCAGTAGAAATTCTTACCGAGTCAGCAAAGGCACCTGATGGGTATCCAGGATCATCTCCTGAGCTATGGTGGTCTCATCGCAAGGCACTGCAGGAAGAGGTGCACAGAAGAGGTGCCAATTAAGATCTGCATAGTTCAGCAGAAAGGGAGCAAAACTGAACATATTTAGCAGTCATTATTCTCACATTGGCTGAAGTTTCAGTCTGTTATTTCTAACACTAACCAATGTTTTGGGACAAACAGAAAACAGAACAAATGAGAATCATGTTCACAATGAAAGTTGTACAGGGATAATGCATCTACCCCTATCCTGACTTTACAGCGTCTTCTTTTGTAGTCCTTTCTAAACAGAATTAGTTTTTAGTGTGTCCTTACATTTCTAATCACCTTTTTGTTTCTTGGGTTTCTAACTTCAGTATTTGTTCTGAGATGGAAAGATTGGGGGTGCAGCATTTATATGTGGACACAGTATGGATTTGTGGCAGAAGGGAGTTCCTCTGTTTTTTTCTGTTCCTTTCATAAAATTCCTCGTGTTTATTTCCCTCTTTCTCTGCTTTTCAATGTTGAACTGACATTTTCAGAGATCTGTCCACAAAAATCCTAAGATCCGTTTCCTGAATTGTAGCTGCTAAACAAAGGCATGTTGTTATATAAATGCTGATTGATTTTTCCTAAAGTATATTACTACTATATTACTAAAGTATATTACTTTATCAACACTGAATATTACCAGTCATAATCACCTGAAACTGTTAATTCTGTCCTTTATTATAGGTAATATGCTAGAAATGGCAGTCAAATTTAGCAATCTGTACTTCCCTGCATCTTCTGAAATGCCCTTCAAAAATTTGTGCTACATTTCTTGGCTCTGCAAACATATTCAGTGTTATCCAATATGTTCCATTTAGTTTAATGCTTTTTGATCCCAAGAATTTTATTGCTTTTGATTTTTCTTATCTTACGTTGATTTCCACAGGCAGATCATACCACATGGAATTTGGTTCTTTTCACCTCTTTTCAACTTGTGTAACTTCCTCACAGTATTTTAGAAGAAATTATTGCTTGCACTGTGTTTGGGTGTATTATAATGATCGCTTTTGGTCTTTTAGCAAATATTTTCTCAAAAGAGACTTTACAGGAAAAACCCACCCCAACTTCTTACCCTTACAGAGAACTAGTGCAGCTAGAGTGATAGCAGAGCAATTTCACCTCTCTTCTATGCCCTTCTTCAGCACATGCTGAAAAGAATGAAGAATGAATCCCCATCCATTTCATGTGGTCAGGATTGTCCTTGGACTTTTGCTGCATCTTGAAGTGTAATCATGACAGAGTTTCCAAATTAATAGACTGTAAAATTAATATATCTCATTTTAATGATGTCTAGGAGTGACAGTCTTGGGTTTTTTTTCTGTGTTTTTGTTTGTTTGTTTGTTTTTTCTTTCTAGAACACACACTGCAACATGTAATGCTGTATAACTTGTGTTTTTATGTTAGTTTGAACTACATATGGTCTAAGGAGTATTACTGATGATGGAGCAGTTGTTATGAAGGTGACAGTGTGTACACAGCTCTTTTAACATATTTTTATGTATTAAGGATTTTGTCTGGAGCTGATTCTGATGTAAACCAAAGTATATTTAGCTTTTGTCTAGGTTAATACAATGTTGTAAGGTTTTGCTTGAACACTAAAGATGGAACATGCTCTGAGTTAAGCATCAGCTGAGGTGCTCCACAGAATGACTTATTCACTACAGAGTGACTTATTTTTGATTAGAACGTTGGAGAATTTATCAAAAAAAGTTAATATAGTTTTAAAAGTGTATGGGGAATGACAGCTGTAGCTGATTATAAACTAGTTAGCATGACCTTGTTTGCAGGCAGAGTAGTAAAATGGTTAATGTAAGAAAAAAAAAAAAGGTTGGAAGCATAATTTCGGCAGAATTTTTGTCAGTTATACAGCTTTGTGACATTGCCCCGAGGAACTAGGCTTTTTGGCCCATTTCTACAGGGTTTCTTTTTAATTCTTTATATTAATTTAATCTTTTTGATCTTTAACTACACAGCTCAGTCATTTTCAAAATTACTGTCCTACAAGTAATAGCCATGTTATTGAAGGAAATAAAAGGGCTGTATGCAGTCTTTCCCACTTAATGTCATGTGCATTTATTAAAAGGGCAGCAAACACTTAAAAAGCCTTTATATAACTATATATAGTTATATTATTTATAGTTATAATATAAACCATATATTATAAGCCATTCTTTCCAAACGCAAATTTGGAGAGGGTGCAGCAAAAAGCCCAAATGTTTGAGGACTGACAAAAATGTTTTATGGTGAAAGATTTGCCCTGTATCTCCTGCAGGAACTTCTGCCAACATTAAATGCTCCATTAGTCAAAAGTGTAAATAGGAGTGACTCATGTTTATGGCTGTGTGGCTAACACAAGTCCCCAGAGCAGACCTAGTCATAACAACAGAAGTGTACTCATACCTGCGTAACTGGTTTTGCGCAAGAGATGAACTAATTTTACTGTATCAGAATAAAATGCTACTTTGCTATAACAGCTTTGGCCGCTCTAGAAGTGCTCTGATGATGTAGTGTATCAGTGCGCCCAGTGTAAACATTGTCTTAAAGAGCCTAATCTTACCGTGAAAAGATTACTGTTGTGACACACTTACTAAGCACAGATATAGGAGCAAATAAAGTGTACAGAAGAAGCCTTTATTCTAGCAGGAATGGTATAATGAAAATGAAAGGGTGGAAAACGAAGCCAGAAAACTCAAATATGAAATGAGATACACATGTTCAACTGTGAGGGTGATATGCTTTAGCCAAGCACAACTTATTGAGCTTAGTACAGAGGGAACTCGGGGGAAGGTAATGGTCTGTGGTATGCCCAGGGTCAGGTTCTATGATCTAACCATTTCTTCTGGCTGGAGTCTCTTCATAAAAAATACAGTTCAACCATAACTTATGGCCTAAAGAAAGGAATTGCTGCATGAAGTTCAGTGATTAGTGCTTGTACAAGGTGAGGTTAGAAGTGTCCCTTCTGGCCTTAGAGGTAAAGTAGCTTAAGAGTGCAATACATGTTGGCAAAAGGCAAAACAAGAAGAAACTCCTGTTAAAATGCTTTGAAATATTGTTGCCTGTGCTTGCTGGGGCTATGTCTCTGCTAGCATGGAGAGTGGCCCAACAAGGACGTTTGTTGAGTGAAACAGTGGAGGATCCAATGTCCCGTCTATCCAGGGATAACTTTTACTCTGGGTAGTTCACTCTGATCCTGTGCTCCGAGTGCGTCTTGCACATCAGAGCACGCGCTCAAGTTCATGCACTCTGAGACCTCTCTGAAGTGCAAACTGGAGCAACGGAATGGGTGATGGAGATTCACTATGAACGTACTCTTGATCCAACCAAAAGATGAATATCAACTTGCCATGTAGTAGTGTTCATTAAAAACATTTGCTAATATCTAAATTTATGTCCAGCATATACAAAAATGCAGTGTCTTCCTAGAAATTTTGTTAGATTGCAGAGCCTTAACTGAGCCTGAGTTTGTCTAATACAGCAACAGGCCCCATAGCTGTCTGTTCAGCAATGCATATGGGTCTGAAGCTGAGGTTTCTCATAATGTAACAAGAATGTAGGGAGTATAATCTTAAAAGGGAGAATGTGGGATCCTGAAGTCCTTCCGTGAAACTTGGTGACGTGTAAAAGGAACATGTGCTGGTTGTACATCTCCTTTTTTTGAAGAGTGTGAGAGATGTACAAATAAATGCATTCCTAGTTATGTACTAGGGTTTTTTCCACTGTATCAGTGGTACATAAATAATTCTGGTGACAACCCTGTACTGGGTTGTTTCCAAAGAAGGCAAATGGCTAAATCCTTAGAAAACTCCAGATGTTACTGTTTTTCTGTGTATTAGCAATACAGGGAAATGCTTGGAGGTGTCTAGGTGTGCTTTTGTACTTAATAATGAACAACCAGATGACGAAGTTTGCTAGCACTTAGAACGTTTGTCAGGCTTGAAAAGAGGAAGCTTTCCTAGCAATGACAGTGAGATTTGGATTTACTCATTCTTATTCTATTAAAAAAAATTACTATAATAATTACACTAGCGCTGATTATATTCTTCAGAAACAACAGTATTTCATTAAAAGTAATTTTACTGCCTAAGATACTCCTCCATCCCAAAAGCCACATTTTATATTTTAAACTGTTTGTCTTTAAGATGTACTTATTGCCATGTTTGTTTAACTTGGTTATCTCCTTCATCAATCTATTTCTTATTAACTTAAAGCTGCTGCTCTTTGTTTTTAGAATAGAAAGCTGCTTCCCTGGGGATTTTTAGTCCAGGACTTGTCTCTGTAATGGGACTATTTGTTTTCTTTGCCCCTTGCAGTTGCCTGCTGTAACATTTGTAGTATGTGTTAAGTAATCCTTGAGGTAACATTTTTATTATGTCATAAAAAGTGCGTGGCAAATATATAATAACTCATGGAATTTGTTTGTTTAAAAATGGAAGGATAATTTATTGAGTGTGTTACATGAGACCTGCTCCCCTTATTAGAGCTGTAGAAGTGCAGCTTATTTAGAAGTATGTTCTATTGAGAAAAACCACGATCTCTGACACGCACAGAAAGTTTGAGCATGGTTGGGTAGAAATGACATCATAGTTTATGTACTCAATAAAAATTTAATTAAGTCATTACAGAAGTTGCAGTCATCATTTAACCCTCTGATTTCTTATGTTTAGTTCTTTTTTTAAAAAATATTTAGTAATAGCCAATTGCCAAATCTTGATAGCCTATAAAGTATTTGCATGAATTTTAATAGCTTATATTAATGGAAAAATATGAGTAACTGACATAAAGAAATTTTCCTTCTGTTTTCAGTATAAAAATCAACTGATGAAAAAGATAGCAGTTTAATGGAATAGTGTTTGAACTGGAGATTGGATAGTACGGCAAAATAATTCACATTTTAATAGGAAACTGTTGCATAAGGACTGAGAAAACTAAGAAAATATTTAGAACGTATGAGTCACCCTGTCATAAATATTAAGGTTTATATGTTAAATTTCACAACTTTTCTCTAACTTTATGATAAACTATATGTCAAAAATGGTAATGCTCATTCCATATTAGAATTGATTTCCTATCCTGCATTCCTGTTTGCGTTTTTTTTTCTTCTGTTTTTAATCTTGTCCCTGCATGCAGTCTCATAGGTGAGTGTGCTGCTACATGCAGGTTTGCAGATAGTTATCCGTGTTGGTTTTATTCACGTTGCCGGCAAGGTCTGTGCATAACAGATATCTCTCTTAGACCTGTTGTGTTGATACAAAGAGGGATCTTTACTAAAGCAAGGAGAACTCTGCTCTCAGGAGACAAACTCCTTATTAGATTGTTCTATTGATAGAAATAAAAAGCATGGTCAAAAGCAGAAGCCAGTTTGCATGGAGGAGATGAGATGCACGTGAATTACTTCAGCCATCACTCTGGACCTAGAGAACTCTTTCTGTTCTGTCTAAACTCTTGCAGGGTGCAATTCTAAAAGCCAATGAATAGCTCAGGTCAAAGTAGCAAATATTTAAGCAACTGTTAAATTTAGTTAAAAGTCAGTGTGTAACATAGACCAAGTCATACAGCATAGGGGGATGTAGCTTGAGAATTCCCAGCTCTGGAAGAAACTTAGTCATAGTGCCATCTACTAAGTCTGAGCTGCCAGAGAGATGCTGTGAAGCAGAATTCATGTGATTTCTGAATAAGCAAGTCAATATTGACAAGTAATTAAGAAGTAGGAGGCGGGATGGGACCTCTATCTTTAGCATTGCAGTGCTTTTACTGTAATAGCATGTCTAGCTCTAGAGTCTGTGTGTTAGAAATAAATGTTCAAAACCTTGTGAGTTCCTAAAATATGCATATGAATGAATCAAGGTCTTGGAAACCCGCATAATAGATAAAACACTTGCAGAGCAGTTTTCATTATCTTAGCCTATGCTGCTATTTAAAGGACTGCCTTGCTCTGTTTTTTTTCTCTGCTTGAGTAGCTGTTGTCAGCATTGTTGGCCAAGGATTTTTTTCTGCCATTTGTATAATCTAACATTTACTCAGACTTTTATTTGTATATAGAACTAATGGGGCAGTATTGTACATTCTTCTAAAGATACTAAGTGAACCTCACAATTTACCCCCAAATATATGGACCACAGTATTCGTTTTTCTTTTCCTACTCAGTGTGGAACTGGTAATTGTTTTTTATCATCTCCACCAGCTTAGAACCCATTCTGATGGCTTTCTTTTTTATTTTTCAGATTACTTCTGCTGCTCTAAAAGAAGATTTGAGAAGTATGGTAGAAAACTTCTATGCAGCTCTGTTTGGATATGATGAGGTAAGAAGGGTATTTTGACAAAACGAGCAGGAACAAATAGGCCATCCAATTCACCGAACTGAAAATGTTGCAGATGGGTTAGATATTTGCCACACACATCACTGGGCAGCTGTGCTCAAGTATCATTGGGATTTTCAAGTAGAAAATACAATTACATCAGCTCTTATAGTAGTTAACTTTCTGCTGTAGTGGGTTTTGCTACTGATGTTCTTTTTATTGACATAGTGATATTTTTTTACATGGCTATTTGCATTATTAATATCTTGTAAAGGTAAACTTCATAAAGTATTGGACAATGTTAGGTATGCAGGTTTTTCCTTTAATCTATTTTTAAGTATAGCCAGGATGTGTCTGCCTGTCTTCTTCATGTCTGCCTCTTCTAGTTGACAGTCTTTTTAGAAGCAAAATGTCTAGTTTAATTAAAGACAAATGTTGACCTTTCATATTTTAACTGAATATTTTAAAGTTCTCTCTTGCCTTTGGCAAATGTGACAGCAGAAGACAGGAGTTATGAGACTCTGGTGATAGCACCAGTTGATCTAGAAAGACAAAGCTGAAGAGAATTTAGACAAAAAGTTCTCAAGGATGTGACTGCTGTGTAAGCCAAATTTAAAATTAGCTTTAATTGGAAAAAAGTCTAGATTGTCCTTGATGATAAAAAAAAAAATCTTTCATTCATTTAGGAGGCAAATAGTCAAGTCCAGATTGCTTTTCCAGAATCTTATTATGTATCTTTTAATTTTTAATATTTCAAGAATTCTGGGCTTCACACAGTTCTGTGTAGTGGCTGTCCTATAGATTTAAGAACTAGAGAAACTTGATGGTCATCTACTCTCCTAGGATAACCCACCTTTCTTTTTTTTCCTGATTGGTGGGATATTTTTTACAGGAAGGATGGAGCAGTTAGTCTCCTTCAAGTCAAAGGTTATTCTTTCTGGGAAGGAATGACCTTGATGTCTTTTCATAGGTACAGACCACAGCAGCTGTAGGCATTGAGATGTTTAATATTGTCTAGTGCCAAGTAGATAGAATAATAGAATGGATTTGTCTTCCATTGTCGTCTTCTCTTCATGTGTGTTTTTTAATCCCCTCTCTTTTCTTACTTAGGGAATCTTGTCTGATGATCACGTTCTGGCAGCAGCCCTTTGGCGAAACCTTTTTAACAGGAACTGTGAGGACCCCAGGCATCTAGAGTTACTCGTAGAGTACGTGCGCAAACAGGTATTCTACAGCTCATAGCCCAGCCTTTCTTCATTCTCTTATTAGGATATTGAATATTTACTTTTTTTTATTGTCTGCATATTATGTAGCTCCATTCTCCTTTTAAGTATAGGTAGGTTTTATATTCATTTGTTATCTTTAAGGAGAAAAGCAGTATACTTGATGTTGCAGATACATCTTTCAAAAGCTCTACCATATGGGGCTTCCTGTAATTTAGCATTTGCCGGGGCCATTTAATTTACTTTTGACAGCCTCTACTACAGCCAAAATTCAGAGTGTTGTAAAGAAGGGATTAAGTTGCATTAAACCCCTGGAATCTCTTAAGAGGGAATGTTGATCTACACCTCTTCATAGTGATATGTCACAGAGGTTGAAAGTCTCCTGGTGAACTTAGTGGATAATAAGTAAAAGGTTTTGTTTCTCAGTTCATACCTGGAGGAAAAAAGAGTAACAGTGTGTCACCTCTACCACTGGAAGACTTCTAAACCATGTTTCTAGGAAAAACCTGGGTAGGAGATGATGGATGTACCCCAGGGGGAATTCCAAAGACAGAAGAAAGGGTGAGAGAGAAGTTCTGAAGGAAAAACATAGGCTGATTGGTCAGGAAATTGAAGATTGTGACCTCCACAGTAGCATTAACTGTAATGTTTCCAACACAGTATTCAAGACCTGATAGATATTTGAGGAGACGGTATTGCAGTGCATGTCTAACAAAAAGGTATGGGAAGTGAAAGGCTCAAATTTCTCAGGAACTGAGAGCCGTTCTGGAATGCTAGAGTGCTCCTCAGGAGGCACAGACTTAATGCAGCAGGTTACTGAATCTTAATCTCGAGGAGGCCGTAGTAGAGTTTAAAACGGAAGATAGGTGGGAAGCAATGCAGAGAGCATGAAAGTCATAGCAATTCTGTAAGCTCAAGCAAAGGATAGGACAGAAGCTAACGGCAGTCCAATAGGAAAATGCAATCACAAATAAATATGGCACATTCGCAGAATCACAGAATGGTTGTGGTTGGAAGGGACCTCTAGAGATCATCTAGTCCAACCCCCCTGCTCCAGCAGGGACACCAGGAGCATGTGGCACAGGCGTAGCATCCAGGTGGGTTTGGAAGATCTCCAAAGAAGGAGCCTCCACAACCTCTCTGGGCAGCCTGTGCCAGGGCTCTGGCACCCTCACAGTAAAGAAGTTCTTCATATGAAGATGGAATTTCCTGGGTTTCAACTTGTACCCATCACCCCTTGTCCTGTCACTGGCCACCACCAAGAAGAGTTTGACCCCATCCTCCCTACATTCTCCCCTCAGGTATTTGTACATGAAGATCGCCTCTCAGTCTTCTCCAGGCTGAACAGGCCCAGCTCTCTAAGTCTTTCCCCATAAGATAGATGTTGGAGCCCCTTAATCATCTTTGTCTCTCTCTGCTAGCCCCTCTCCAGAAGCTCCACGCCCCTCTTGTGCTGGGGTGCCCAGAGCTGCACCCAGTGCTCCAGGTGTGGCCTCACCAGGACTGAGGCGCGGGGCAGGATCCCCTCCCTTGACCTGATAGCAATGCTCTTGATGCAGGCCAGGAAGAGTCTTCATGGCTTTTCTGAAGACCAGTCCTGCCCCACAAATCTGTGGTGTTACTTGAAAGAGTCACTGGTGCTGTGGACCCTGTCTTGTATTTCTAGAAAGTTCTGGGAAGCTTCCACCAAAGACTTATAAAAGAAACTAGGTAGCCATTGCAGGAGAGCAAATGTAGTCCTGTGGACAAGTAGCTAATAGGAATATCAGCAATAGGGAGCCAATAAATTGTCATGTTTCAACAAATGAGGGGTTGTTACTAGATTGAATGAACTGAGAGTGGGAAGGACTCTGCTGTTCAATATAGTTGTAAATAAAGAGTGGGGGGGTGAACTGTGAGGTGACAATTTGCTAATACTGGGCTATTTGTGGCAGTAAGCACTGAAGCATACAATCATAGAGTCCTTAAGGTTGGAAGGGACCGTTAGAGATCATGTAGTCCAACCCCCCTGCACATACAAGGCCACCTAGAGCATGTGGCACAGGACTGCTTCCAAGTGGGTTTTGAAGATCTCTGGGGAAGGAGGCTCCACAGCCTGTCTGGGCATCCTGTTCCTTCCTCTGTCACCCTCACTCTCAAAAAATTTTGTCTAAGTTCCTGTGGAACTTTTGGTGCTTCTGTTTGTGGCCGTTTCTTCTTGTCCTATCGCTGGCCACCACTGAAAAGAGGCCAGCCGCATCCTCTTCACTGCCTCCCTTGAAGTACTGATATACACTGAGCCGATCCCGTGTCAGCCGTCTCTTCTCCAGGCTGAACAGGCCCAGCTCCCTCAGCCTTTCCTCATAGGGCAGATGTTCCAGGCCCCTGATATCCTCGTAGCCCTGCGCTGGACTCTCTCCAGCAGCTCCACATCCCTGTTGTACTTGAGAGGCCCAGAACTGGACACAGTAATATAGCATGGGGATGGATTGCAGAAAGAATTCATACAGCAAACTGTCAAGTAAGTGTAGCTAACAGCAAAGTGATGCGTTTGGGGACAAAAACAATCCCAGATTTTCATATCTAGTGATGAGCTCTAAACTATCTATTGCCACACAGCGGTGAGCCCTTGAGATTTTATTGGGGTTGTCAGAACATCAGCTCAGTGCTAAGCAGTGTTAAAGTAAAACATGCTCAGAGCTCTTGAGGGAAGGAATAGAGCATAAAACCTTATGTTGTCATGCCTCTTTTTTAAATCTATGGTACCCCTTGTCATCTTCAATAACCTGTACAGTTTGGGTCCCAGCCATCAAGATAGATATAAAATCAAACTGCAGAAGGTTCTGAAAAGAGTGGTAAGGTTATATGAAACAGCGTCTGTGTTATCAATGACTAGGACTTCCTATTCTGAGAAAAAAAAGGCTGAGAAAGGGTATGATGCACCTCTGTGAAATCTTGAAGACATATGAAAAGCAAGGTGGGGTAGGACAACACAATCTCCTGACGTCCTTTCCAGGCTCAACTATTTCATCATTTTGAGTGTACAGAAAGGCTGGGAAGCCTCTTCTGATGCAAGAAGCAGGGGACATATGTTGCCTCAGGTTGCTGGGAATGCTAAAATATACATGGATTTCAAAAGCTATGGGCAAGGTTCAGGAAAGAGAAATCTGTTGAGGGCTATTAAATGCACAACCACCATTTCAGTCTTAGTATCCCTGAACTAACAAATCTGGGGAGGGAAAATAAACAAGGAAAATAGCATTGTATGTATGTGTTGTACTTAACCCCTCCCCAGAAACAGATACTGTGGTTAGGTGGCACTCCAGTCCGGCCCTGTGTGACCTTATGTTCTTTGCTGAGGAAATCCTTTGCCAGATTATCTTCTGTGGCCAGGAAGCTGGGAGTCCCTGGAGTAAGGAATCTTTTCTTGCTGGTCCTGTCCTTCACCGTGGCTATTAGTGGATGCCCAGAGAAGACCATAATGACAGGGCACACGTGTGTGCTGTTTCCCTGCTGAGCAACCCTAGCCAGCCGTGTTCCCAGGCTGCCCGAGCCAGAGGTGGTATTTCTGTACTTAAATAGTCCCTTGATGGATTAGTCTTTTTCACCCTTACAGACTTCCAGTGTTTGCAGTGTCCCCTGGAAGCAAATTTCCCAGTGACAAATGTGTTAACCCTATGTTGTGTGAAAAGTTTGGGGACTTTTTGCTTACTTTGCATTTCATTTAACGCCACTTCTTGCGTGGTATGGATGGGTAGTCATTTCCTGTCTGTTCCCCTGCCCCCAACAACAATGCTTTTCCAAATTTCTGATGTCCCCTGCTAGTCGCTCCCAGGTGAAACCGCTCCGTACGGGTAGCAGCTGTTTGGGGGGATCAGCCCGGCTCAGCTCCTCTCCAGCCATTTACACTCGTGGCAGCGGTGCTGGCTCGAGCAAGGGCTGATGCTGTGATTGTCCCCAGCCCCTCGCTGCTGACCCCGGCGGGGGTCCTTGCCTGGCGCTCACCCCTCGCTGTCCCCGCAGGTGCAGCACCTGGACGCTCTCAGCGGGGAGGAGCTGCTGCTGACCGGCGAGGTGAGCTGGCGGCCCCTGGTGGAGAGCGACGCCCGCAGCCTCCTCAAGCCCCTCTCTCCCGTCTACAACGACGAGGGGCTCTGAGGGACGCCCAGAGCCTGCTCTCGTCGCGCCCCCCGTGTCAGCTCCTCGCACCACCGCAGGCAACACTCGCCTCCCATGGGACTGGTGTGGCGTGGTGGGGGCGGGAGGCACCAACTGCCGCTGACTGGATATACTGAAATAGGTGCCCTTGCTGTGGAGACTCAGTAGCAACTGGGACAGCTGTCCACCTCTGAACATTAACCTGTGATTCAATCCTTAGTCGGTTCAAGAACCTCTGTCGCTGCAATGGCACCAAGCAGTCCTCACAGACAGGCGCCAACCAGACCCTTTCCTGTGAGTCAAAACGTTTCCTGTTCTCTCAAGACCTTTCTCCGCATTGCCTCACCTGAAGATCATCTACGCCTGGCACAGTGCTGGTCCTCCACTCACAACATGGTTGTGAATGCAAATCTGAGCTTTGCTTATTAGATGTTAATATATTCCTAAAGCCTGACCTTAAGGTAGAACAACCCATTTTTGTTTTCAGAGTGTTTGAGAATTGCTTTAATAAATTCTGAGGGGTTTTCCATGAAAATCCTTTTTAGGAAATATCTGCGCTGTTGCACAAGGGTGTGAGAATGGCAAGAACAAGGCACCGTTCCCACTAATCCTCTGTGGCTCTAGCCATCCTAGGAAGAAATAGTCTGAAACGTGGCTGGGCTGCCACTAAAAGCTACCTCAGGGTACTTGGTATTTCAGAGGTGATCTGCCTTGCCGATATTTTCATATTCTTTTTTGAGTTGTGCTGTTATTTCTTTGGGGAAAAAATATCCCCATTACTGTTCACAGCTGTTAGTGAGACAGGACCTCAAAGCAGCGGTCCAGAGCTTTCTAAAAAGACCTGTCGACCCTTGTTAACATGCAGGCAATTACCTCTACATGATAATTGTGAGAGCGATTGCTCCTCTGGTTAAATGGGCAGCAGCTGAGGGGTACTGCACAGGTGGATCATTCATTTGGGCTATTTCCAGGTCAGTGACAAAAACTGTTTGCATTTCTCTCATACTGAAAATCCTAATCCATAATAAATGTCAGTCTGGATAAAATTGTGTGTGTTTTCTGTGTCGTTAGTGCTACTGATAAGAACAAGCCCTATAATATTAGGACTTATGCCTAATAAAACTGTAAAACAAAAAGAGAAGCAAATCCCTAGTGCTGTTATTTCTGATGAAAACAGGACTGCCTGGCTGGAACTGCTCTTGCTTCTGGTGTTGCTTCCTTTGGGTTGTATGTTTTGGTGAATAGTCGGCGTCCCTCTCCTGAATGCAGAGCCATGGGATGCAGAATATAGGCTCCCAAGTGCTGACCTGTATTTTGTTAAGTCTCCTCCTAGGGAGCCTTCTTGGTACCTTTTTTTTTTTTTTTCTTCAAAAAAGAGTTTTTGTTTTTTTCTCTTTTCCAGGGTGAACTTCCTCAGTTTAATTTGTTATAAAATGAGTCATGTAAAGAAACCCTGTATGTGTGAGGTGTATCTCTCCTCTGTGAAAACATTAAAGACCAAACAACTTGCTTGCAGTTTATTTAAGATGCTTTTGTTGAAAGCTGAGCTAAGCAGAGAAACCTCTTATGTGTGAAGTATTATACAGTGTGTGTGAGATAATAACACCTTGTAATTCATTACAGGTGGGTTGTATTTACATAAAAGAAGGCTGAGCTGTGTAGGAATTTGCTGATTAATTTATTTTTAATGGGAGTGAAGTATACCAAGAACCAAAATAAACTTTACTTTGTGTATCTTACTGCTCCTGGAATAGGTGGAAAAATTAATGGTAGATATTTTGGCTCAAAGCTACATATATTAATCCATATACAAAACAGTCATTTAAGCTTTAACCCTTTTCCTGCTATGTAATTTAAACCTGGATTCATGTTATCCATGCCGTGGGGACACGGGATTAGGAGTGCACCCCCTTTTCAACCCAGAGGACCTAGTGCATGCAGGGCTGAGATCAGGTGGCATCTCTGGTACTGAAGCTACGAAGGCTGCAAACTAGGATGTGACCACCCGTCTGAGATGGTGATGTCTTTTGTACTGTGAATGTGGGACAAATATTTGATTAAGACCTTTCTTATGTGAGGGGGTGGGAGTTTCCCAAAATCATGGTGCCCAATTGTTGTCATGCACTTTGGCACTTTTATAAATATGAGAATAGAAAGACCTCTAATCAAGGTCTGATTTTGCAAATAAACATTGCTTGTTTCATAAAATGCCTTAAAATGCCCCACGGTTACAGAACTGAGCCAGCAGTCAAGGTGTGTTTTGGAGAGAAGTAAGTGTAGCATATTAAGAGAGAAGACAGAGACTGTCTATGAATTCAAAGGAGGGTGGTTAGAAAGGAAGAACACGCTGGAGGCTGCACGGGCTTCCTGGTCACTGCTTATCTGGAGACAGCATTTGGGTGTTGGCTGTGAGAGTGTCCGACTCTTGAGCTACATATTTCAATAGGACAGAGACATCCTGTTCTCATTATCTTACGAGAGACATCTTTACAGCCAGGACTTGAGTCCTTGAGGAAAGCTTATATTCCCAATAGGAGATTTTGCATCTTACAAACTTTATGAAAGTAGTGATTAGCAGGTAATGTGATTTCTGTGTGCAGAACTGAACTCTGAGTGTTTTTAACCAGATATTTTACAACAAGCATGTTGTAAAATCCATCTTTCTCTCACTTTCAAGATCTTGGAGGGGGAATAATTGAAGACATTTTACTTTTGGATGCTTCTTTGTTTATGTTGCTGTTTTTGAGAGCGGACCCAGCACATCAGCTGATGTCACTTAATGTATTTTGAGTGAATATATGGATGTGCATTTCTTTTGAAAACAGGCTTGTTAAACACCTTATCATCCATCCAGACCTTCTGTCTCACATAACAAATTCAGACATTGCTGGTTATTCCAAAGAAATTGCTCTCCAAAATTAACCAAGTGTTGTGAAGCACCAGCCTCTTGGAAGCACTTGGGTAGTTCAGCTACCTCTTGGCTCTGTTGTTCCTGTGAGCAGACAACAGGGGCCAGCAGTTAATGTCTTTGCTGCTTTTGTTCCAGTAGGTGTGTGTTTTGCCCACAGGTTTACACTTGCAGGGTCTCTTCAGCCTGAGACAACCTGGACTCGGAGTCATCTGACGTAGCTCAGACATCTAAGGGCATTGGATGTCTGCAGTTTCAACTGCAGTTCATGTCATCTACTCTGTTCCTGTGTTTACACTCCCATTTGCTATTTATATCTAGCTGTTTTCTCCTGCTTTTAGACAGTGGAAGTGCTTAAAGCACAGACATCCTTGTCAGTTTCCACATTTCCTGTCCAGTCGAGGTGCCTAAGCCCTGTTTGAGCAGTTACCACTTCTTGACGTCTGAATCTTGTCCTCGCCTTAAACAAACAGCAGGTTTTAGCTGTGTTCTTATCACACCAAACCCTCAGGTAAGAGTTGCAGCTCCTGATATAGCAGTGAGATTTAGCTACTGATCTATCCCATTTATCCTACCTTTCACTTGGCAAAAAGGATAAAGAGAAACTAGACATTGAGTAAGGGCAAATTTTTCCATGGGAGTCTTAATGTAGTAGATAAGGAATAGTAATGTGGTAAGGGGAGAACATAGTTGGGAGAAGATTGTGAGAGACTGAACACATGGTCACTATGATTTATGCCACTGTGTAACAGTGGTAGGAACCAGATGAAGATGGATCTTGACCGGGAGCCTCCTGACCCACCTCCATGTTTTTACACATTCTCCTGCTTCCAAAACCTCACAGAGGAGACCTGCTTCCAGAGATTCAGATCAACATAGACCTGATGCAGTCAACTTGTGGCATTCTGTGGGACCAGTTAAATCCTGAGCATGTAATGAAGGTCATCTGTACTCTAGAGTACAGATGACCTTGCAACTGCTGAAGTATTGTTGCAAGCATTTAGAGAAGTCTACTGCTCCTCTGTGCAAGTATACTGAACAATTCATCAGCTTCCTTGAGCCCCAGATCTGGACTGTTTGTGCTTTCTTCCAGCAAAATAAAAATATTTTTGAAAATGTTAAAAATATTGGAACTACAGTGTTGGGAGTGATAGGTATTCACACCAATACCTAGAAATTGCCTACTGTCTTCCTGATGTTTCTGTGAGAATTGTGCCATGAACGCAGTGGTCACCTGTTGTGACTTTCTTTGTGTTCTCAGGCTACAGTGCAGATGGATGCTTCTGGTCTTACCCTAGTAGATATATTTTTTTCTGGATGATAGTGGTGATGACTAGTTTTTTAGTAGATACTCCCATTACCTAGTCCTCTACCTCTGCATTTGCCTCTCTACATTTGGCCTACAGTGTCTGATCTCCATTGTCTTTTTGTGCCATGAACTCTAACCAAAACTCTGAAGTTTTTTTTCTCCCTCTTTTTTTCACAGGAGACTGATAAACCTCTGTTCTCTTCTTGCTGCTGAACAGATCTTCAGCAGGCTTGACTGTGCCTTTGGTACCCAAAAAACAGATTAAAACTTCTTTCAGTAGCATGGGTGGTGGTACTTCTACCACTCTGCAGCATGCACTGGCTAACACTGTCTCCGTCTTTTGGACCTGTTGTGACTGCACAGCCTGAAGCTCAGCTGATCTGAGATCCAGAAACGTACATAGTAGGTTGAGAAGGTTGGCAAGGACGCAGGAAAAGACTGAGTTTGAACAAGTGTGAGCACTAGTCCCCAGTTCTAAGGGCAGGTGTGCTGTGCTTCTGAAGAGTTCACCTCTAATGCTTAGGAGAAGAATCTCACAAACTGCTGCTGGTGGGCTCTCTGGCCTCCTGCTCTGTGATGGGGTTGTTGATTATTCGTTAATAGTCTTGTGATCCTTCTGAGTCTACTCTAATGAGCTTTTCTTTCCTGCCGTCTCTTCTTCAGCTGTTTGTGGCTGTCTTGTGCATCCTACATATGTTTTTCTGAAGTTGCTGAACATGTTGAGGGAGTACTTGTTTTGCTTACAGTCATTCAACCTGCTCAGCAGCTTGTTCTGCTCATCCGTGGAACAGAGTAGATGTCTGAGCTTCAACCTTCTACCAGGAATGCAGAGCGGGAATTCACATGAGCATAATCCAAGCCTTTCCTGCTGCGTTTCAGTGGCTGCTCCATATGTGATGTGCTGGCAGCACCCACTGAGTTTAGAGGAAATGGCAATAGATCTGTTTGAGCAACACAGGCCAGCCAAATGAAAGCATTTTCCTGTATGTGGGAATAGCAGCGTGAACTCCTTTCTTGTAAAACACTGTGAAAGGTTGTTGAAGCAGGATCCTGTTGGTGCTAGTGCAGCTATCCCAAGAAGGTAAAGGCCCCTTCTTGCTTGTTTAGGTAACAAGGAGTCTTATAAATGCAAAGCTTTCATTAACAGTTACATCACTCACTAAAGGAGTGAGCAGAGATCACGCTGATGCCTCATCCCACCTGCCAGCCTTCTGGGCTACTCCACATCCTGTAGAAACAGGGCATCCTGTGAGGATTTGCTCATTGTCCCACATCCTTCCTTTCATACCCTCTTCCTGTCTGTAGCTATGTCTACTGATGCTACAATTTCCAATTCCATTTGTGTGCATCTCCTTTGGAAGGGGAGAATGCAGCAATGACTGAAGGTGCTTTTTCACATGGAGCTCTATTCACACGCAGGCCATCACCTGTTGGTACCTACAGAACAAGAGCCTGGAGAAGAGGCGGACTGTGGTCCTTCTCATAAGCCTCCCACTTTTCCAAGGGCTATATTCACTTTTCTCCTTTTCTATGAGCTCACAGAAGCCCTTAGAGGCTCTGCAAGGCCACTGAACAAACTGTCAGTGGTGAGTGAGAAATATTGATGGGGTTTACATGACAAATTCCTCTGTTGTCTAAAACCTGCTTTTCTTTACTTAAGGGGTGATCGCAAATTAGCAAACATCGACACCTACCCAGGCTCTGCAGGCGGTGATGGAATTGCCTCAGACCTGGGATTGTTGTTCTCGTTTTCTGATACCTCTGCTCTTGCTATAAAATTAGGTTTCTGCCAAGGTGGCCAGTAGTTGCACTGCACTCACTCTAGTGAGTATTTATTTTATATTTAAAATGCACTTCCTCCTGCCATGGTACAAATGGTAACAGCATGTTGGTCAGGTTAGATGTTCTGAGAACTCATGAAAGAACTGTGGAGCTATAAATTGAGCCTGCTGGAGCCTGAGTGTAAGTATTATATGTCTGAATCCTAGAGTGCGAAAGGCACTAGCAAGGCACTAGCAAAGATGATGGGCACCTGTATCAGATGATAGCTTTACTTTTCCAACAGCTGTGAATCAATGTCCTGAGCCGTTGAGGCTGGATGCTGAAAGGACACAGAATGACTTGGTGGCCATGTAGCGGGAGGCATAGTGTAAGCTATATAGGGATCTCAGGTGAGCAAGAACTCACCTGAGAGTGATTGCCCAGAGATTGCTGGGCATGACAGTGAGCAGGGAACTAGCAGAGAAATATGGATATCTACCTTCCCTGTGATCACTAGCTGTTGGATCATTTGTGCTATAGCTGGCCACGAGTGTTCAACCCTGTCTTTCAGCTGAGTGGGTGCAAAGTTTTCTCTCTCCTGATTTGGAAGAACCTTAACATATAAATGGGGGGAAAAAATGGAACAAGACGCTCCTGTGCTCTGTTTAGAAAGAGAATGATTCAGTAGTGCCATGATCAGGAATCTCAGATGAACAGCTGGGATATTGGTCTTTGCATTGCTCTGTTGATGAGTTCAATATTGACAAAGATCTCAGTGCAATAATTAAAATGAAGACTTTTCCCATCCAGTTGCATGTCATATTTGGTGGAACAAAACAAGTTCACTCTTGCTGCTTCCAACTGGCCGGCAAATCTGGAATTTTTGTATGCACAGTAGACATCTTCATGGAGATGCTTTCCAGAAAAGCCTATCAATAAGTGCATTTGAGCACCCTGATGTATAGTGGGAGATGTGGATTTAAGGACTGGAAATGAAAGGAAAAAGCATATCCAGCTTCCCTGTTGCAGGTGAGTGCTCTCCGAGAACTGCAGGAAGAGCAGCAGCAAGCTCCTTTGCATCTGTGCTTGAAGAGGAAGCAGCAGACATATACTGTGGGAAACCCAGTCAAGATGTTTGTGTTTGGTGAACTCCAAAAATATCTGTATTGGGTACATGGATGAAGCACTGACTAATTCCGGTATCCCAACTGGACTCAGAAATCGGCTAGAGCTTATTTGCCTAGGGACGTTCACTTGGGAGTGGGATTCAGTACATATGTTTAGCCAGAAGGGATTTTTCCCCCGTGTTTCTCTGTTGATTATAGATGTGTAGGCAGCACTTCTAGATAAGATCCTAAATTCTAACCAGCAAAAATTGTCTGATGTGAGTCCCACATCCTGTGTTGGCCATCAAACGGAAGAGTACCAATTATAGGTATTTATCTCTTTGCCAAAAGATAAGGACAAGGTATCACACATCTAATTTTAATGTCTCCACACTAAACCTCTGTCTCTGACTTCAGCAGCCTGAGCTTGCTCTCTTTAGACTCAATGGACAAAGATAAATACTTCCATGACACAAATCATCTGACCTGCTTCAGATTTCTGCTTCAAGGTGAGGTAACTGACTCCCCGACAACCCCTGCTCCTCCCCATGCCACTGAAGAAAGCCAGGCTGACAAGCTTGGCTGGAGACATTTGCATGGGGGATGCTTTCATGTGCTGAGGCCCATGAGAATTGTTGGAGGGAGAGCAGAACCTGACCAAACACCAGATGGAGAAAGAGCTGAAATCGCTTTACTGCACCAGAATCTGAAGCAGAGATATATCTGGCAGAAAACACATCTTGTGACTTCCTTTAAATTTCCATCTTTTCCACTCTTCAGGAAGGTGAAAATAAGGGGCATATTAATACGCAGCACCCTAGGAAAGCAGCTTCAAAGGAAGGCTCCTCATATCTATCTTATATCCCCTTCCCTTATATAACTTTCTTATATTCTATTTTTATTCAACTCACCATTTTAAGTTATGTTTTAATTTAGACTGCTCCAGCATTTATTTGTAGACATGAAATTTTTATACCTGTGGCATTATTTTCTCCCATATCTACTGTCCACAGCACTTAACTCAGTGCCTGCTTTCTGCTACCTTCATTGCAGCACAGCTCTACCAGGTTACTTTTGATTAAATATATGTCAGCTTCTGTTAGTTATGCTTGCACAGTCCCGGTAAGAGTCTTTATTCTAACTTCAGCAATCTAAAGATTAAACAGATAATCTAAACAAATCATTTATCTGCATCTATAGTTTGATGGAGAGTGATGTAATGTCCCAGGTGCCCCAGAACTTAGTATTTGAATGTGCTGGCTAACTCTTGAGCAAGCCTGTCTCTTTCTGCATTGACTATCGCCTGGTGATCATTAGAGACTAGACATTTCACTTTTAGACATATGAGGAAGAACTTTTTTACTGTGAGGGTGACAGAGCCCTGGAATAGGCTGCCCAGAGAGGTTGTGGAGTCTCCTTCTTGGGAGATCTTGAAACCCACCTGGATACCACCCTGTGCTCTGGGTGTCCCTGCTGGAGCAGGGGTTGGACCAGATGATCTCTAGAGGTGCCTTCCAACCTCAACCATTCTGTGTGATTCTGTGATCATGGATAGTTTAATTAATTTATTTATTTATTTATTTTAATTTATAGATAAAAGACCAGTTGATTACATCAAAAATCCAGCCATTTTTTCATGCTATGCTTTGGATTTTTCTCTGGTTAGCATCTGTAGGGTTTAGTAACTGCAGGGTAAGTGAGATGAGTGCCGTGGAGGAGGTTCAGAATTCAGTTTGGGGACTCTCTTTGCCTCCCGCACAGAATTTTTCCTACACTGCATTATGTATTGATGGGTCCCTCATACAGTGTTTTAACTTATATATTAGTGTCTGCCTCTAGAGTTCCTCCAAAAATAACTCCTTAATACTTCTGGGTACCTGGAGTTAACTCATCTCCCAAATACCCAGCCCATGGGCAGTATTATCAATAACACTTTATCAGATTCCTGTGTTTGAATGCTCCCTACCTTGAAAATTTTCAAGAGAAATGCCTAGAGACCAAATGACCTATTGCTCGTCTGTTGTATTTAACGATGTGCGCAAGATTCTTGACATGCTTCATCCAGATGCCATGGCCTTGTGATATCAAAAATAATAAAAAAACGATGCTTTTGGCTTTTCTGCTGGATTTCAGTGTGACAAAACACAGGTATGCAGGAAATGCTGAGCAGGAAGCAGTAGGTATGGTTCAGGAATGAACGAATTTCTTGGCCTAATTCATTACCTGGTAGGATATTTGTATTTCATTATAACTGCCACTGGAAATCATGTTTGATTTGGAACAGATTTCAAGCAGGAACAAGTTGCAACATCTGCATTTCCACTGTGAGCACAATGAGCGACAGAACAAGTTAGAGCCTGCTTGGCCAAAGGTGGGAACATCACCTGCGCGAAGGGGAGGGCAGTGTATGAATCAGTTACGGAGAAAGGGAAGGACCAGATTGGAGTGATGATCTCCCTGCCATTGCAAAAGGGATACTGTGAGCGCTGAAGATCAGGTGTGTGGAGGCTGAGGCCGAGCGAGGCAGCGGGGGAAGGCCGGCTCCTCCCCTGGAGCAGGAGGCCGGACGTGGTGATTAACTCCCCGGCACAGGAGTGGAGCTCACATTCAATTCTGAAGGAACCTGTTGGGAGGCAGCTCAGGAGAGTAAGAGACGGGCAGGAAAGTCCTGGGATCTGTCAGAGGACTAATCCAGCTTGAGCGGCACTTCTGAGCATCAGCAGCTCTGGTAATGTTCAACTATCTGGCAGTAGAAGCAAGGCCCCAGTTCCACCGTACCTACGGGGGCCAGCAAGGAGCGTCTGGGCCACTGAAGACTCGTCTAGAGCAGCTGAAGAAGCCATGGTGGAGAGAGCCCACCACTCCGCTCGTGCTCCAGCATAGTGAAACAGCTAGACTCGCCATAGATGCCTTCCTCGAGCAGGGGGAAAAGGGCTACCTGAATGCTGTTGCTGAGGAGCGGGAGCTGCCTTTTCTTTCCACCCTGGACATGGAATATATGAACCAGAGAAGCCAAACCTTTCCAGAACCCAATGCCTCAAAAGACAGAGATGCCAACTGTGCTGACATGGACACTGGAGATGGGTCCTCCCTCTACTCTGAGCTGACATCTGGCACCTACTTTCCACTCATGTCTGATGTGCACCCGCCAGAGCTGGAGCTGGGGTGGCCGGGGATGCCGTACTTCACAACATCAGGGCAGACTAGAGCCACTGTGGTTTTCCAGAGAAACAAAGCTAACAGCATTAAGGATTTGCTTCGGTCCCTGATCAGCCGTGCACGGACGGTATGTACAGAACTGTGTCCCTTCAGTGGGGTCTTGTATCACAGCTCCTGTGTGACTGTGGCCACAACAGTGCCAAGCTGTTATTTCTGTCTAGATGTCTGTCATGATGTGATTGCTCTTTTTTTTTTTTTTTTTCTAGAGATCTCTAAGTATTCCTCCTCCTTTCTGCTCTTGTAACTTCTTTCTGCCCAGGATTTCATGTCATATGGGCAGTGCCCTTTAAAACACCGCATCTCTCCTTGCTTGTAGGCAGGACATGGCACCAAGGCCCAGAGCAAGTGGCAGGGTGCACAGCGTTAATGCTTAGGACAAGTCAGCAAGTGGGCACCCTCAGAGCTGCTCTGCCCTCCCCAGAGAGTTTGTAGGGCTTGTCTTGACCCATGGACCCCATGGTTAAGCATGGGTTAGGGCAAGAGGATTGCACTGGTGAGCTGCTGGGGAAAAACACTGAATCTGAGTAAACACTGAACATGCAAATCCCTGCCTGTGGTGTGCAGTACTTTAGACAACATCACCATAGCTTCTAGCCATGATGTCTGTGCCTGAGTTTGAATAAAATGAGCCCATTTTTGCCCTGTCATGCACTTTTTGCTGCGTGTGGATTGCCAGATTTAAGGCATAATAAAGACTGGACAACGACAATATTTGCCTCTTAAGCACAATCCTTTCTGGTTTTGCTCACTAAATTATGCTCCCTGCTTTTTTTTTTTTTCCTTTTACTTTGTCATTCTGCTATACTCTGTCACTCTGCACTAGAGTAGCAGCTCAGACAGCTATAACTCAGATACATTTTCAGCTTTTATTACCTTTGTCCTCTTTATAGGTCTTTTCATGTTTTCCCTGTTTGTTTTCTTTTGTGCCATTTCAATGGCATAGGGATACTGAGTTAACTTCTAGTTCAAAGTTCATTTTTAATCAGTCAACTCCTGGACAATTTCTCTTATCACTGTAGTAGTTTCTTGTTTAACTTGACAGTCACTCCTTAAATCCATTACTGCGTTAGCACAGAAAGCAGTTGCTAAAGCATTGTTACTCGTGGATTTCGGCTGTGTCAAGAACAAGCCCTTTGGCAGATCAGACAAACCAAAGCATTATCTTCTATCGCCATCTGCAAGGCTGAGAAACATGGTTATTTGTGCCCAGGAGATCGAACCAGACCCATGCCACAGCTCATGTTCCTGTGCACTTTCACAAGATCATTGAACAACCACATATCATTGAATTGAAAGTCAGGCATCACAATGAAGTAAATGGGGATCTTTAGGGTTTCTTAAAAGCAGAGACAAACATTTTGCAACATAAGCTGTTGCCCAGTTGAAAGCAGTTGTTGCTTAACACCTGAATGTGCCCTTGTAGGCAAATATGGGAAGTTTTGTGCAGGAAGTAAACAACAAAAATCTTTGTTTGTCCCTGCAAGCACCTGATTTATGACATCCCAAACAATCTGACAGGTCCTGTGACACTTGTTGCGTCATTTGTAGAAACAGGATTTAAGGCATAGTCATGGTCAAATGCACAAAGTAAAAGATTCCTGAGGAAATGTTCCCTGGCCACTTAGCGCAAGTCCGAGATCTCTGATGATGTTTTAATCAGCTGGTTTCACCTTGAAACCATGTGAAAAATATCCTACTGCTTTCTCAGTTTACATAAAACTACCAATAGCTGCCGAGAGGTTGCGCAGGCAGCATGCCCTCCCAGCGACGCTTTCTTGTACATCTTGTGCTTTGGGAAAGCACAGAGAATTTTCAATGCTTTATGTTCAACCTGGAATTTTCATATAGCGTTTTTGACTGTGCTGTGTAAAATGGGATAATGAGCTTTAAACCATCCTACTGGTTCATTACTGCTGTTTTACAGACTTCTGGTTTAGCAGATCTGGCCAGAGTTTCCCCTGGTTAACTCTAGGTATGACAGCAGTTCCAGCTAGGTCACACCCACATTTACACATCTTTAAGTAGTCTACTGAGTCATTCTGCTTGTCAGAACATCGGAAATAATATTGCTTGTACAGTTTTTAATGTCAAAGAGAAACAAAGCTTAAAATAATCCCCTGCCTGAAGTAATAATAGCCACCTGATGGAGAACCACTTGCTTTTCACCTTTGAAATGCTGTTTTTGAAGCACAGTGGCTCAGATGCCTTCTGCGACAGGCTTTAAATTCTCCCTGCATCCATCGCTGGTCTTTCCTCTTCTACGTGCTTACAGCTGAATTGAAATGAGGGTAGAGGCCAGTGGGATCTGTGAAAGATAACTGAGATCCCCAAATGATTCTCCTGTCTCCTGTAGACAGGAACATGTGTATCTTGAAATGTTTTTTGCTGTTTTCTCTTGCACAGTCATACAGAACAACATCAGCTGACATTTTTGCAACAGCATATTTTTTTTGTAGTGCTAAATCATGAAAATTTGTTTTAGGGATACCTTTTGCTGGTGTGATTTGTTTATCTACTTTACTGTATTTAACCAGTTGTCTTTGAAGATATATTTTGAGATTTGAGCTTTTCTTTTTGCAGACATAAGAAGATGCAGCACAGCCACACCTTAGGCTTCATTTGTGAACGTTATTATAATTTTACTTGTGTTGGATGAGTTCCAGGCTACTTTGAGCTGTTCATATGCTTTTTTTCCCCCTCCTCTTGTGCAACTCTGTCACTGGTTGCATATCTATGCTTACATGTGATGATAGAAGGGTCTTTGCTGGTCCCCAGGGTAGCAATGCATTGCTTCAAATGGCAAAACTATGGTAATGACCAAAGCCGCACTGCTATTGGCAAATACCAGTAAAACCAGCCATGCTGGTTAGAAACCAGACAGATGGCAACCTCAATGGGATGCTGGTAAGTGCTGTAATTCTCAAAGTGATGACTGCAGTAATTGCTGAATTGTGAGTTTCCAGAGGTGGATTCAGAAATATCATGATTTAACCCTACAATGGCAAGGTGTGAGTTTTTTAGAGCCTGTGGGGCAGCTGTGTCTTTGTGACATACAGACTATCGACAGTGGCTGCAGGCTTGGAGGCCCTGATTGACATGAACAGGACATCTCTGCATCAGCCCCAGCCATGCAGCGCCATGCAGCTCCCACCACTGAGGCCAAGGGGCTGAAAGCACTGGACATATATTGCCCAGTTTGTAAGACCAGATTGACTGAAATGCCTAAAGCTTTTTAAGATGGGTTGTCTGCAGCCTGAGTTGAAAACGGCTTTTACTTAGTCTCTACTTTGGTATAGATCTTTTTGAACTTATTTTTGAGGTATCAGAATTTGTGTACTACCTTTTTAGGAGCTTTCAAGGGAAAGACATCCAGAATCTCTTGGCTTTGGGTCCAGCTGGGGTTACTGAAAGAGCTACAGCTTTTTTAGTAGGCATGGTGGTGAGGGACATACAGCTGGACTTGAAGAACTTGAAGGTCTTTTCCAACCATAATGATTCCATGGTTCTATGACTCTTTACTTACCAAGAGAACACATTGATTTTACTGGCCATTATGGGCATCTTGCAGCATACAGGCTTCGTATGAGCAGCCCCCAGCCTGGAGGGGTGTCCTGGCAAGGACCTTTGCTACGGCAGTGCGTGAGGCCATGGCAGGGCATCTTCTACCCCCTCATCCCACCGCGACTACAAACTGATGATCCTGCAAGGCTGCCGAGTTTCCCACCTCCTTAGCCACCAGCAGCAGTGGGCACTTGTCAGCCCCAGCAGAGCAACCCTGCCTCAACCTCTCCTTGCAGAAGGATCCCACGCAAAGAGGCAGGGAGCAGAGCCAGCACTTGTTCCACCTTCCGACGCTAAGCAAAGACCCGTTTTGGAAAACATGAGTGTGATGATCACGAGGGGCTCCACCCGCCTTACACAAGTGTGAGCGCTGATGCCCGGGGCGCCCGTTCCAGTGCCAATGCCGGAAAGCTACTGCGGGGTTGCCAGGAGATGCAGATCTGCTTGGCAGTGGCTGCGTTGCAGCCTGCAGCGTGGGTGCCACGGGCGTCTGCGGCCTGTGCTGCCCTGCGCAGCCATGCTGAGCCTCATCGGCCCATAGCAAGCGCCTGGGCCTGTTTGTTTGTTTGTTTTGACAAACAAGAGCCTCCAAGCACTGTCAAAGCACTGGTGGAGACAAGGCCTTGGACGAGTTCCTTCTGTGCACACCTGGCATGCGTGGCGCAGCTGAACCCAGAGGGCCTGGGGCTGGAGGAGCTTCCTTCCCTCTTCACTTTGAAAGTCAAGTTTAGATGGTCTCTGAGGCCAAGTCTGTCCCAAGACTAAACCTCAGATAAGCTGGGATATTTTGAGGAAACTGTGGTGGAGGGACTTGCTTGGGGTCCTGTACAAGCCTTGGGCTATTTTTTTTTTCCATGCTTCCACATTAGAAAATGGGTAGCCCAGAATTCATTTGGTTAAATTGTCTGGTCTTTAGCTGAAAGCCAATAAAGAAAGACATAGTGAAGTCGTGCTGTTTCTGTGAGTCACAGCACTACCTAATGTCTATGGTCCAGCAACCGAGCTGATCTGGGTAGCCAAATACTTTTATCTTGTCGCTTACAGTGTCCTCCTCCTCCCAGGAGCTGACTCTGCCGTCCATTTGTGCAAGTGAGCTTCACATGGGCCAAGTGCTGGCCAAGCGCAGGGGGTGTAGCAAGAGCACACGGGAGAGGTGCGGTGCCTGCAGTTTCTGCAGCTGTGCAGACAGGAGGAGATAGCCAGGTGCAGCGTGGTGGCAGGCACGCCTCCTGCGGGAGGTACCTTACAGGGATGGTCCTTGGGGAAAATTCAGGGGGAGCCAAGAAATCCTGCCCATCTGCAGAGAGACAAGTCCACAAGGCAACAGGCATCTCAGAGAGGAACCTCTGCTGACCCCCAAGGGCAGGAGGTCTCTTCGCAGACGTGAAGCACAGGGTAGCAGTGAAGCAAAACGCGAGACAAGAGAGCACGGTGAGGCCAGTACAGCCCCCTGCTCTGCGCAGAAAAGAACATACAGAAGGAGAACTAATCCCTTCAACAGGGTCATGGAGGCCGACCTGTGCATGTGCAGCAGAGATGTGAGCCTGTCCTCTCATCCTCACTTCAGCAATGCTCTGAGCTCCTCTTTTCTGCAACAGTTCAAGGTCAGAACCTGATTCAGTCAGTGCCTAGTTTAAAGCCTAAACTTCTGCACACCTAAGAGTCAGTCTTCCAGACGTCATCAGCATTTGCATTTTTATTCAAAGAGGAACAACTGAGCAGAAATGGCACAAGAAAACTCAGCCTGAAGAGTCTGCTCCGCAGGTGCCTCAGGCCATAGAGATCTGAGTTTGTGGTCATGCACTAACACAGGCAGAAAAGGGAGAACTACAGAAAGGTTTCCCAACCCCTCATGGGATGAATCATAGGCAGCAGGGACAAGCTCTGACATGGATTTTGTATGCCGGGTGTAGTATGGGGCAGGTACATTGAGTAGCAGAGTAGATAGGGCCACTGGAACTTCCTTGAAATGCTAGGTCATTTTTATTGGGGCATCCTCTACTAAATGCAGAAACTTGAAAACAAAATTATACAAACAACTTTCAAGTTCCAAACAATTATTTACTCCTAGACATCGTAAGTACTGGGGCTAGCGTACCTGATTAGTAGTTCTAGTATTTTTTCAGCTTTTGAAATGAAGCTGGCCTGTCTGTAATTCCTAGATTACTTCACCTTTATCAGTCTCTTACTGTATTACTGTGCAATCTCAATACCGACTGTTAATGGTTTGAGGTCTAGGTTACCCAACCACTCTGTAAGCACCCTTGAGTAAAGTGTGAGGCCTGGCTAACCATCTGACTCAGCTTGTTGAGGACTGTATTTTCCTTCTTCAACATGTCCTCCACCTCCAGTACTAACAGTGGTGGCCAACAGGTCACAGCTGTCACTTTCTGGTCAAAATAACATATTTCTTGCTGTTGGCTTCTGGCAGGGTCACTCTGTGTGGAAGAGTGCAGCAACTTCTCCAGTCACATCTTAATCTGTTTATGGCTGATCTCTTTCAATCTGTTGTGCTGGCTGCAGGTCATTTTGTCCTTTAAATTTTCTTGTTCTGGGATTATTTACTAGTATTAATACTGGTCATGACCTACTTTCCATTTTCACATTTTTTTTTTCTTTCTAGTTTTTGGAGTTTTAGTTCCTTTGGCCAAGATGGTCTCCTACCTTACATTCCATCTCTCTTCCATAGTGGACTTTTTTATTCTTTAAAGAACTGCTGATTCTGTTTAATAAATTTGTTTTAAACCTCCTCTCTTGAAGATCTTATCTTGCAGTTCTCCAGAGCTGAGACAGTCTTTTTAAAATACTTAAAAAAAAAAAAATCAGTGTTTTTAATTATTATTCATACCCATAGGATTTATAACTATTGCTTCATGGTTGCCCTCACCAAGACACTTCAGAATATCTACCTTTTTATGGACAAAGTCAAACGGAGAAGAGCTCTTCCATTTGGTATTTCTTCATCTTTTGTATGAAAAGCTGTCACTGCTGCATCCCAGGGGCCTGCTGTGCTTCTTTGCCAGAAGATGACTGTACTTTTAAAGATTCCTATTCATCACGAAACCCTGAGTTCTGGATAACTCAGCCCATAGCCCGTAATAGGTTTCATTCATTTGATCTTTTCAGTCCACTGATGTTCAGGCAATCCCCAGTATAATGGCAGCTAGGTTCTCTCCCACTTTATTTTTAATGCAGATTCTTTCAGCTGCCTGATGTCATTGCAAAGCTGCTTTGATTG
This sequence comes from Crypturellus undulatus, assembly GCA_013389825.1. Classification (NCBI taxonomy): domain Eukaryota; kingdom Metazoa; phylum Chordata; class Aves; order Tinamiformes; family Tinamidae; genus Crypturellus; species Crypturellus undulatus. The sequence goes on along the minus strand of VWPW01005352.1, from coordinate 1,025 downwards.
TTTTTAAAAGGTCATGGCAGCCAGGGAGGAAGAGGGGTCTTCTTCATACCCGTAAAGGGCCAATATCACACTCATCTTAAGTGACAAGGGCAAGAAGGAGAGACTGAGGAACTACAGGCCAGTCAGCCCCACCTCACTAAGCTATACCTAGGCACATGAAGAATAAAAAGATGACTGCGAAAACCAACATGAAATTATGAATGGCAAATTGTGCCTGTCCAACCTGGATGTCTTTGTGATGAGATGACTGGCTGCATGGATGAGGGGAGAGCAGTGGACATTGTTTACCTTAACTGTAGCAAGGACTTGGACATGGTTTCCCATAGCCTTCTTATAGTCAGCTTGATAAGATACAATGTGGATAGGTAGACTACAAAATATGGGCAAAAATTGACTAGATCACTGCATTAAAAAGTGTGATGATTAGAGGTTCAAGTTCAGCTAGTGGTGTCCCTCAGGGCTCAGTATTCATGCCAATACTGCTTAACTTCTTTATTAATGGAGCATATTAGGAAGAGGCCAAGAGGCCAAAAGACCTGTTCATTCAACCTGGAGAAGGGGAGATCTCATTGCTGTCTTCAGACACCCTAATGGAAGTTTACAGAGGGAGTGCAGACAATCTTCTTGGAGATGCATATCAAATGTATTAGGGGCAACAGAAATAAGCTGGAATCAGAAGAATCCTGATTTCCTCATTATATGTTAAGGAATTGACACTGCAACAAGGACGCAGAGAGGCCTTGAAAATCTTCATCTTTGTATACAGAATTCAACTGGAGAAGGCACTGAGTAGCCTGGTATAACTTTGAAGGTGGATATAACTGTGACATTGGCCCTGCTTTGAGCAGGTGGATATGGGGGAGCCAGATGTCCTCCAGAGGTCCCTTACTGCCTGTGTTACTCAGGGACTAAATGTAGTTCCCCCAAGGTGTGATATTGGAACAAAACCAGGTACATACTAGATTGAAATATCTCGTCCCTTACTTGACTTCTCCCTTCCTAAAGAAATCATAGAATCATAGAAT
>VWPW01005349.1:23952-37390 GCA_013389825.1 Crypturellus undulatus | reverse complement strand
TCCTTTTGAAGGAGGAGACTTCAAAAAACCAGCCCGGCCGTTCAAGCTTGAGACTTCGGTTATGTTGCAAGTGTGTTGAATGCTAATGGGTGTAATTGGGTGTAATTGGGTGTAATCAGTTCCTTTTTAACAAACTCCTTAAATTGTGATTACGATGCAACTAACATCTCGGCTGTACGTCCCTCCGGTTGCACAGACTAGCGAACAATTTTCAGGGGCAGAAAGTTTTTCATGGGCCTTTAATTGCCACTGTCTTTTCACGGATGGAAAAGAAAACAACTGGAGCAGCTGAAAAGCCACTCCGTTGAGTCACGCTAATGGCAAATTATTTATGAAGGTTAGTGGTGCAGGACGAGATAGTTTTGCTGAATATACTATTAAAAAAAAGAGAGAGGGAAGGAGGGAAAGAATTTGCTGTACTCTGACCTTTGATTTTTGGAACAGCCAGTTCCTCAGGGTCCTAGACCTGTGTTTAGTTTGTTTGTTTGCTGCAGTCTGAAGAAAGGGCTCCACACGCCCAACCACATAGCATTTTCTGTCATACGCTTATGGGCAATGTGTGTGGGGAAGGATGAGCAGAGAGCACCTGTTCTGAAGCGATTCAGCTTGTGGTGGTGGAGGTAGGTTGTGCACAGTTGAGGGTAGCAGATGGCCTCCTAAGATAGTGTCCTCTCCAGAGGCCCTAGGCTTGGTGGTTTTGGGCACCTGTGTTGAACCTGGATGCCAGCGAGGGCCCTGGGGAGTTGTCAGGGTCTCTTTTATTCAAAATTATCCTCCAGGCCCGCAGTGCCAGATGTCCTGGAGAACTTCCCGGCCTGCTGTAGGACGCTGTTTTTTTGGGAGGAGGTAGGCAGCCATCCTGTGTTCAGCATAGGAGAAGCTTCTCCTGCACTGACACTCTTCACAATCCACCCTGTTTGCAGATGGCCTTGGAAGCGTCTCTCTCCTCACGCAGCCTGTGAGATGCAGTAGAGGACAGGAACCTCGGTGCCATCAGCTCTCAACAGGTTCATAGCAGAGGGAGGTGTCATCAGAGACCTATTACACCGCCAGGGTGGAGCTAACTTTTTTTTTTCTACTTCAAATGAGCTTCCTTTCAAGGAAAGTCACTTAGTTGACTCTGGGAGCTTATCACTAATGTGCTGGCTGCCCCTCTATTGCATTTGAAGTGGGGGTTCCGAAGAACAGGATTAGAGAGACAAGGAAGGAAGGATGGAAGGAAGGAGAGTCACAGCGCTTTAATTCCCCAGCATGACAAGTTCTTGCTTTTCCTCCTTGGGATCTTTTCCAGGTTTGTGTCTGTGTATCCTTCCATTTTGATACCTCTGAAGAAGGTGATTTGGTGACTGCGTTAGTTTTGATGACATCTTTGGGGTTTCTGCTCTTATTGCCTGGATTTAATTGCCACGAGCTCTGAAGCAGGTGAAGTACTGGCCACCTTGGTGACTTTTTGGGGCAATATTGGAGATCCTCTCTCCTTTTTCAGATATGTGTTAACGGGTATATGTTAACTTGGTCAGGATTTGGGTGAGCAGAGTATTGAGTGTTCAAAGCCTAGGCTTTGAAAGAGTGATTTTCAAAATAGGAAAGGAAGATAAAGTGAGTTCAGAGGTATAAACACCCCTAACCTGAATGCCTGACGTGATGCATAGGACTAACCAAGACCTTGGTCTTTCAGTGCTGCATATTCGCAGCTTGCTGCAGATGAGCAGCCCCTTGCAAGGCTGTTCATAAGCCATCTGCTTCTGCCTGCACAGAACCGTTCGGGGGATCATGTCCTTGTTTCACACCAGACAGCAGTCTGTGTTCAGCCTTTATCGTGACGATTTGTTTCCGTGTTGCAACGTTGTTCTCTGCTTGCCTCTCCTTCCATCCTAGGCAGAGCATCCGACTCCGCTTTGTAGGCCTGTCTGGAAAGAAAACATTGGCAAAGGCAGTATAAACGGCTGCATCAATTGCCAGGTGCTTTCTGTATCGTCACTTGTTTGTGTTAATTCTGTGATTTCTCAAGCCTGCTGGAGTCTTTTAATTTGTCATCACCACCCAGATCACATCCAGTAGTGAAGCTGGAGTGTATTAGCTCAGACGATGTGCATGCAATAAGCTCAGATTGCTTTTGAAATTACCCACAGCTGCTTCGGCAGCAGATGATGCCTTGGGGTCACATCTGATTGTAGCACCGCTGCTTTCGAGCACCTTGCGGGGACAGAACTGGATCATCCCATTTTGGGGTAGTTTTAGTTCCACCAAGGTGTAAAGATACATTCATGTGTTTGGCCCTCTTCTTTCTGAGAGCACAGAGGGGCAGAAATGCTGCATGGAAGAGTGAGATTGTGAAGGATATAGCCGGCACGGGGTGAAAGGAAGATGGTGTGGATTTTGTGTTGCTCTACCTTGTCTCTTACCCCATCAGTGCAGTATCATGTGTGCAATGCGGATGTAGGGTTCGGTTATCTGTAAAATGAATTTTGCGATATTTATCTGAGCGGTAAAGAGCCCTGAGATTTACGAGTGATAAACTCTATGTAACATTTTTATTGTTTTTTTTGCAAATGGTCATTTCCGCATCACGTTCATCTTGTTTGAGGATGGATTGCTTTTCAGTAATTAACTGCCCGGATTCTTATTTTATTTTGTTTGGTTTTGAATCAAAAGAGAAGTAGATTTCCTTTTTCCTTATCCTCATGCAAACACAAGCAACCCCTTTATCTCCAAGATACACAACAATAAGCACAGGAAATACCAGCCCTAAAAGACAGAAAATTTCCAGTTGATAAATCAAGGAGAGTGGGGACATTATGAACCTGGTGGGTATCTGTATAAACACCCTTCAGGCTGATTCTCTTCCTGCTGCACCTTCTGTTGCATCTCTTGAGCTTGACGTTGTAGCGGGGCAGCAAAAGGAGTTTTAACAAGTCGTGTGCACTTTGGGGCATCCTCGCCCTGCCAGTCTGGTGAGAAAGGAAGGGCTGGTGAATGCAGCTCAGCTCTGTTCTGGGTTGTCTACAACGAGTTTCCTTTGTGGCCAAACCGTGTTTTATTCTGCGGGTGTTGGCTGACACCATCGTGGGGCTGTCAAGGCCCGTACACTATGACAAGGATAACGCTCCCACACGCCTTGAGTGCTCGATGATGGACATGGCAGCTCTGAACTGCTTGGGAGAGGCTTTGTGGCCAGGAGAAATGTATGGAAATCCTTGGGATAGCTGGTAAACCTGGCTGTGAGCTTCACTGAGCAGCATTACTGATGCTGAGAGTGGATTTTGAATGAAACGGGGCAGAAAGAAATATTTTGTCTGTTACTGAGCCTTGAATCAGGGATGACTCTGCTTCTTCTCCAGGAAGAGAATAGCCTCTTCATAGAGAAACTCTTTCACTGAATCCTGGGTTTTTATCTGCTCATCAAGGCCTATTGAATACTGAGGTTTAGAGGGAAAAAATCTTATCCCCTTGATTATGGATAGAAAAACAAAACATGAAATGATAAAGTGACAGTTCTTTTGTGAGGAAAAAAATGTATCAGTTTACACCAAATTATTGAAATTGAAATCATCTTTGTGCATAGACAAGGCAGCCACAATGATCATTTCAGTCATTACCCTAGGCTGCCAGCACATGAACAGGAGAGAATTTATCATGAAATTAAATATTGGTGCCTATAGGGGTTGATTGGGATGTCCTCCCCAGTGAGTAAAATCGTTCATGGTTCTAACTGTCCTTTCCTTACTGCATTATAATCATCAGCAATCAAGGAATCTCTCCATAATTAGTCCTGCCCTGATCAGGAGCTGAAGATGAGATAATGTATGAATGTATAAATAAAAGACAATCATGAAGAACTAACAATGCAAATAGGAGTGAGTTATAGCAGAGATTGCAGATCACGGTTAATAGGGAAGTAAGAAAGGTGGTAAATGGCTAAAAGGGAAAATTATGCAAGGAAAGAGCAAATCTTGCAACCTTGTGTGCAGATAAACCACAGTTCTTCCTTCATGAGTGAAGGGGACACTCACAGGCAAGGAGAGAGAAGAGCAGAGCCTAAGCTGGAAGCTTTGGTCTTATGGATTTAGTTGTTTTTAGTGGACATGAGAAATTAATAGTAATAATGCAGTGCAGGTGATGATTTTATCCCTGGGATCCCCGGCAGTAGCATTTGCAAAAGATGTGCTCCCAAGGATGAATCTGATCGATAGAAATAATGAGGTCATGAAGAAATAGAAACTATAGCTTTTCTAAGCTCTTGATTTCTTTTTTCTCAGAAAACACTTATTTTTCTTCAGTTGAAAAAGTTCCCCTCAGTAAAAAAATTCATTTGCTCGCCATTTGTTGCTCATGGACAGTTTCCAATAGTCTCTGTAGGAGAGGGATTTAAAAAGACAGAATAGCCTTTGGAATTGTTTTGAAAGGTTGTTGCTCCAGGCACAGAGGATAAGATGAGAGAAGGTGTGAGCACGCTTGCATAAGTATATAACTGAGTGGAAGAAGTTGAGTAGACCTCAGATTCATCATTACTGTAATCTGGAGCAGGAGGAAACCCTCCTGCAGACAGACAGACTGAGAAGAACATGCTGGTTAGAAAAGGGTGGATGAGAAGAGGGATAAATATATGGAGAATGGTCACCGTGAGGCTGAGGCTGCTCTTCCTGCTGCAGAAGGGAGAAAGTTGAAAGCTTTGTCAGGTCCCACTATGGTCACAGAGGTCCTGGCTAGAGGTTTGCTGGGTTTAGATTGCTAGTGAAGCAAGTGATTTAGATGAACTCAGCTGCTCTCATGTAGTACAAACAAGTCCTGTCCAGTTGCCCCAATGATTTTTATTTTTTGTGCCTGAGGGATGTGCAAGACACTTGGCCCTCAGGACCAAAGACCATGTGTTGATCCAGTTAGTGTAATATAAGTGTGTATGTGCACAGCTGATCCAAATGGTACCCACATTACTCCGCATGCTCAAGCGGTCTCGTTTGGGTACACTAGGATGTGAGTGGCCTACAAACACTAGACTTCTGGCATACCTGCTGTCACAGGACAGAAAAGAAATACGTCCTTGCCCTCAGGAAGTGTTGTGACAAGAAAGGGGTATTGAACCTGAAACACAGGAAATTCCTCTCGAATGTAAGAAAACACCTCTTTACTGTGAGAGTGGTCAAACGTTGGAACAAGTTGCCTAGAGGGGCTATGAGTCTCCATCCTTGGAGATGTTCAAGACCTGGAAATGGACCTCCTCTAGCTGGCCCTGTTTGAGCAGAGAGATTGGACCTGACAATCTCCAAAGGTCCCTTCTGGCCCCAGCTGTCCTGTAGTTCTGTGAATTGTCCTCACGAGCTCCGTATGGCAAGTTTAGACCCAAGCGGGCAAGGTAAGGAGAAATTCATGGATATTTCCCTCACTGCTGTGTCCACAACATGCTTTGTGGACTAAATCACAGCCCTGTAGGGGCATCTGTGGTGGCAGTGTATTGGCCAGACCCCTCTGTTTCTCACATTGATGAGCCAGAGGTGTGTGAGAGATTAAATATCACAGTGCAGCAGACAACTTACAACCCAGACTGTAGCTCTAGGTCATACACAGATTTCTCTTCTGTCATTACATCTAGATATTTCATTCCAAAGCAGCCACTCGCCAAGGTCAGGGAATGCAATTGTTCCCACATATGTCCTTGTACCACATGTTTTCTGGAGACACAAATAGACCTAGCCCATCACAATAAATAGGACTGTTGCATGTACATAAACACACAAATTGGCCAAGAGAATGGATTTAACGTAGCCCCTCTCAGGAGCACAGGTACTGAGGCCCAAAGTAGACTAGTTGTAGAGCTTTTGCTGTCTAGTTGTTTTGTAGAGTTAAGTGGTGTTTTGTGAGGGAAGGTGTCCCTGACAAAGGTACCCATGTCTTTGGCCTGGAAGCAGGGATCTTGGATTTAGTACATGCCTTGTCCTTGTCTCTTCTCACAGAGTTTGGCACTGGATGCAGTAACCCAACACCTAGGACCATTCTCCGTCCTCGGGATCAAACACCCAACAGCAGTAACTTCACTATGAGCCGAATGTCAGTATCTAAGAGGACAAATTTAGCCCGTAACATAAGTGGGCGGTGCAGTAATGGGGCCTTAGTTTTATTTTTTTAACCAAAACCACAAGAAATCCTAACGAAAGCAGCACTAGTTACAAGCATAAGGCTGGAGTAATTTTCCTGAAGTCTGCAGACTTGCTGCAGATTTATCCTGGCACAAGAAAAGATGTAATTCAGGTTGATCTTTTAATAACCCCTGGCTTTATAGAGCAACAATAACAACCGAGAGTGGCGCTCAGGGACACTGCAGCCAGCAGCAGAACTGCCATCACATTAACGAAGAGGCCAAGCTCTGGGGTCATGTACCATATACCATAAATCCACGAGAAGCTCCCTTGCTGCAGTGGAGTAGCTCTGCTCTTTTGCAAGTGTATTAAAAGCGGAAAAAATGACTTCTATCTTAATTGTTTGGTGACTAAATTTCTATTATTTGATTGATTTTTTTTTCACTTTGGTTTTAGATGCAGGCTTTTCTTTTCCTGAAGAGGTTGCTCATGGGGTGATTCGCTTTTTCTGCGGACTTTCTGTGCTGTGGTGGGCTTGCCCTCCTACCAGCATCCATAAATCAGAAATAACTGGGAGGGGGGAAGAATCAGAATGCACAAAAGAGTTTTCTGGGGACTGCTATGTTGAGAGATATCTCAGAGAACAGCTGGGGCTTGTGAAGATTTGTTCTGGCGTGTGAGTGGAATTCAGGCAAGGTCATACCCGAGTTATCCATAGGAGCCATGGACACAACCGCTGTTGTGGGAGATGCCGTTATTTGTCTTGACGGATTGTGCACATATTGAGAACTGAATTTAGCCAGGTTTTCCCCTCCCGCCCTTGCTTTCTGCAGCAGAGCGGTGACACTTGCTATTTCTATTTTGATTTATGATGCTGGTGAAGTAGTAAAGAACATGCATCCTCCAGCTTCCGTTTTCAGCTCCCCCATCTCCCGCCTCCTCATCATATGAGGGGAGAGTGTTGTCAGGGCAGCTATCACCGTTGTTATTAAAAACACTTAAGCAAATTAGTTTAGATAGAGGACGTCTCTGAAAATGACTCCATTTCTTCCTGTCCCCTTGTCAAAATAAGGTGGCTCTCAGTAATGTATTTTCTAGTGAGATTTAAAAGGAGGGAGCTTTTACCAAATGTCAACATTTAAAGAAAAAGGCAATTATACTTAGAAAAAGGCAATTATATATTGCAGGGTTTTTTTTAGTTCCCAGTTATTAGTTATTATCCTGCCTTACATATAGATGAGATTCAAACCCTCTACCAAGCTTTGGGAAGACTTCAGTGGATATTGGATCCAAAACTTGGTGAAATCTGTACACTATCATCATGCCCTCAGCTTAGTCACCATCTCTCTCTGCAATACATATGTTAAGTCATGTGGATCCCACACAAGTGCCCATAAGCTGATCTCCAAATTTGTTTAATCACTGACTTGTGAGTTACCGCAGTTGGGAGTCATCGCTTCTCCGGTCAGATACTTGCACACCAGACAGGCTTCTTCACCTGGATTAGTTCCCTGCTTTCTGGTTGTTATCAGTAGGGAAAAAATGAGGCATTGAGGGCCTTTGAAAACCTAGCAGGCCTGTTTTGGGGAGGTTAATTATGAAGGGAGCATGACTAGTGCATACGTGGATGCTCATGGTGTGAATATCTAAAGGAAGGTTTCAGGAAACCAGTGATATATTGTATTGCTTGGAGAAAGGGTGGAGGGAAGGAGACACCCACGGAGTCATAAAATGGATATGTATCTATGTGAGAGAGTGGCCATATGCTGTTCTTTAGAGCCTCATGGTCCTTTTGGGTCCTGGAGTCTACTAGTAGAAACATCTCCAGCTGCAGCTCCATGAGCTCATGGACCAAGGTGCTGATGAGAACTTTTGAGCTTGCTCCTTTTAGGAAATAGCGGATTTCCTCTTGCCAGTTTCTTGTGTAGGAAAGACAGTCACCTTTCTTGCACTCCATGTTACTTAGGTCCAAGTTAGGAGAGTGTTGCTGAGGTGAAGCCTTCATGGATCATGGGTCACTGTAGTACCAAGATATCTAGCGTAGAATGGACTCAATTTTTGTTTCTTTCAAGCCAGGCCCCGTGCTACCCATTGAGCTCAGGGGGCTGCATGATCCAGAGAGGAGTCAGTTAGGAGGGAGAATAGTGGGAGTTTGGCATCTACATGGTCACAATTTAGATCTTTACACAGTGCAAAGCTGTGCCTCAAAGGCTTTGCTTAAGCAGCTAGGAGGCGATGTAAAGAGAAAAAAAAAACTAATTCTCATCACTTTAGGCTAAAACAACTGCATTCTGCATTGCCTTCTTCCATCCACTGTCAGTGCTGCATCATCCCAATCAGAGATTTAACTAAGGGCAGAAACAGAGAAAGACGCTGGTGGATGAGTGAGGGGAAGAGACTGCGGTGGAAGGAGGGGTAGTTGAGGGTCATGTAGCAGAGCTTGTTTTTAGGGAGCATAAAATGTAGTTTTACCTGGCAATTGAGAAGCTTCTTGCAATTCCCATCTACTGGAGGTGACGGGAAATGCCCAGGGCTGGAGAGAAACTGTAGCAGGGAGAAAACACTAATTTTCCTTAAAATACCAGCACAAACTCTAAAAACAGGGGCGATCCTAGATCAAGATTAGGTTCCTAAATGTGGCTCCTGAGTCCTTTGTGTCCCATTAAATAAGGATTGGATGGTAAATGTGGATTCCAGTTATAATCTGGAATTTGCAGTTATAATTCCCAGGATTCCATTCCATTCCATTCCATTCCAGCTCCTCAATCTGGCTGCAGTTTTGAGGGATATATGGTAACACTGAGCATACAAGAAGCATCATTCCTGACAGATGGCAAGACAGATACATGAAGAATGATGCAGACACAGTCTGCCAGGAGGTAGGGCAATGATTTAAATGCTCTTTTCCAGCCTAGCGTTTCTATGAATCTAAGTCCAAATGATATTAGCAGACTTCTGGATGAAATGCAGAGATTAAATGTCTCTTCTGCTGTACAAGGTTAACCGGAAGGATGAAACTGGGCCTGCAGAAGGAAGGAAGTTAATGCATCCCGTTTTGGTCTCTACCTCCCTCCTCATTTTACAATAGAAAGAAAGAAGGTGAAGAAGAGTCTGCAGACACTGGTGTTGGCAGAAAGTTCAGCGTTTTGGTTGCCATCCTGATTCGAGATGGTGGAATGTTTGATGCAAACTCTACCTGTCCTTAAAAGTAACGCACGTGGAAACTGCTAGAATATTGCAGACATACAGGAAGTGCTGGGTTAATAAATTAGAGAGCAAAGGAAAGGAGACACTATAGCTAAAGGGATCAGTATTTTTAAAATGTTTCCTTGGAGTCTGTGTGACCCAAAAGTTGCAGAAGTGAAGTGGTACAGGAAATAACATTAACCAGAAGCTCTCTAGGAAAATAAGAAAGCAAAACCAACAAGCTGGTTTTAATAATCCATCCCCAAAGTGAAAAAATGCACTAAGAGAAAAAAAATACAAAGGAAAGCCAACTCAATAGCTGGCCTCTTTGGGGGAAACAAGACAGTGTGCAAGTTTGCTCTGTTTCAGGAGGCATAATAGACAAATGTTTGATATAGGTGGGGAAAAATGGTTATGATCTAGTTTAGGAGCGCCTGAAGGAGCTTGTTCTCCATACAGACCTGGCATTTTCTTTTTGGCAGGTCTGTATTGCTTCTCTTTCTGATATACAGATATAGCAAGGGGTTTTATCTTAAAAAATTGCCCCCTGCCAGGGAGAGCTAAAGTCACAGAGAGTTGCATTGGTCTGTAGGACAAGAATGATATACTGAAAGAAGTTCCCTTGTTGATGGAAGAGCATGGTTCTTGCTGTATGGACTTCTTTGTCTGATGTATCTGTGGAGAGAAACAGAGATAACAGCGTGTATTTCACCTAAACTATGTTAGAGGTATTTTTCTTAAGGGCAGCATGATGAATGGTGGTATTAGATGTGAGCTGCAAATGTCTATGTATGTGTTCATCTGAATGCACCCTTAATGCACTGACCATGACTTCCCGGTTTCTTCATCTCAACCAATGCACAGTTGTTGCATTCCCACCCCCAAAATCTGCAGTGGGGGGCAGCTTGTGTGCAGCTGCAGAATACACAGGGTTAGGGGATGGATCCACCTAGAAACCAGCCTGTCAAGGCAAGGGAAGGAAAAGGGATGCTTTTAACCAAATCTGTTCCTTGGTCCTGTATTCTGCCCATACAGCACTGCCCACAGCGATAAGGGAGATGAGGAACCTTCAATCTGAGATGGGTTGGAGAGTTAACTGTGTCTTTTGACATTTAAGTCAACTTAAAGCATTTGAGTGGCAGCCTAAGGATAGTGTTTTTAAGCCTGTTAAGTCCTTGTTTGGAAGACTGAGCTAACACGTTATCTGCAGAGGATGGTTATAGACCCCACCTTGGAGTCTGGGGATACATTCAGTGTTGCTTCTCCAAGTCCATTTTCTGCAGTTCCCCCAGTGGGATGAATATCAGCCCTTGCACAGCTGTAAATCTTTTGACTTGCATTAACTCCGTGGTAGCTAAATCTCTTACATGAACTGAGAATAGACCTGATGAGAGGCTTCTGTCTTGTCTTGTCTTGCACACCACAAGTGCAACAGAAGGAAAACACATGAACTTAGCAGAGTTCAAACAGTTGTGTTCATAGGCTAGATATAGGAGACCAGAGCCAGCTCCTGATACATAAAACTTGTTCCAAATACAACATCCATAGGTATGTGAAGGGGAATCCCTCATGCCTGTACTCACCACAGGCCCTGGAAAAAGGGTAATTTCCACATGGCAGGAGAAATGTTTTGCTTGGCTCCGCCCTGGTTGGAAGCTACAAGGAAGGTTTGCATGGAAAGCTTATCCTGCCTTTTGAAATAGAGTTTGACCAGCTTTGAGAAGGACTTTAGCCACCTCAAGCTTCATGCTGTACCGATCCTACCAGCAGATTTCTGCTTTTCTTCACCCTCTCCATCTTCTGCCTTCAAAAACTGGCTGAAGATGTTGCAGCTTGCCGCAGAAAGAGGGGAAATTAAAGAACCATGCAAATTCTCCTCCCTTTCCTCCTCCTGCCCTCATCCACACCAAGATAAAAGGAAAGCGAGAGAGAGGCTGGGTGTCACCCAGAGTGTTTCTGAACTTCCTCCTTTACAAACAGGCTGTTTTGGTCTCCACTGAAAGAGCAGGCAGTGCAGGCACCTAAAATGAAAGTCAGTTGAGGAAATTATTTCCATGCCCGTCCCCACCATGAGCCATGGATGCTGGAAGTCCAGGAGGAGAGGTAGGGACCTGAACCATCGCTATCGGTGCTTGGCGTTGCTCATGAGGAACAAGCTCTCTTGAAGCCTGGAGGAAGGCCCTGAGGTGTGTCGAGTTATGCTCGTGTGCAGATCTCTGCCATCTGGATAAACAGCTCTCTGCATGACCAGGGCTTGCCGTTTTGGCTGGGAGACGCCTTTCAGGAGGTGAGGCAAAGTTCATCCCTTCAGCTGTAACCCCTGGCCCCGCTTGCTCTTGGCGATGCCGATCCTCAGGTTATGAATTCGTTTTGCACGTGCAGGTTTGTCTCCAAAGGGAGCTGCAGGGAGAGCTGAAGATATTCCTTCTGACCTCCAGAAAATGGCAGTAAATAAAAACAGGATCTCAAGTTCTCAAGAATTTCCACTTCTGTCTAAGTGGGCCTTGTTTCAGCAGTCGTGCATCGTGTATGCATCACATCCATTCGACAAAACCCACCAACACAAATCCCACTGAAGGCAGCTGTCTCAAATATAGTCCCTTGGCTGACTTCGAGCCAGAGCTCTTTTCTTCCTCTCTCCTTAACCACAATTGATTAAGGAAATTACGGAGCTTATTACTTCCTAATATCATCCGGAAAGGATTTCCATATGTTGCATTACTCTCTGGAGCGGGAGAAGCTCCCTTGTGCCAGCGAAGCAGGGCGCAGTGTTGCTGAGCCCTGATTAAGCTGTGCTGGGAGGTTTGTTGGAGGAGAACTCGCAGGTGTTTCTGCATAGAAAGATGCACTTCATCTGCAATTTTCATATACCTTACAGTATCCTTTCCACTGGGAAATTAAGCAGACGCTCTCCATATCCACTGCAGCTGCTTCTAGTGTTAAATTAAACTGCTGCTATTACACTGAGCCCTTCCCGGAGCCGAGCTGTGTTGTTCCTTAATTGTTTCTGGCTGTGGATTTGAGCCAAGTAGCAGTCCTGGAGTGGCAAACGCTGAAGATATGTCCTGGAAAACAGATGTTTGGGCCAAAGCCAAAGTGGTTTCAGGGAAGACAGTGAGATAGAAGCAGGAAGCCTGTTACCATCTGATTTATTGGACAGAGTGAAGAAATTCACTCCAGAGCAGAGTGCTCCCACAAGGTTGGTTCAACACTAAACTATGATTTTAGCCATCCTTTGCAAGGCTAATGTGGGCAGCTGTTAGTTTGTTAGTGCAAGTACTACATGTACCAAACCTGTGCACTTTGGAGATAGCCAGAAGGTGCTTTTCCATCTGCTGGTTTCTGCCAAACTTCTCATGTGCTAGACTTGCTTATGTGAAGGTCCCATCATACTTTTCTTCCATGGTGCCAGTCTTTTAGACATAATGCAGTATGTTTTGGTTAGTCTTTTTGTTTGTTTGTTTTTATGGTTTCCTTTTTTTTTTTTTTTTGACTATAATGGATTTGGGGATTCTGATCAAAACCTTATCTCTACAGTAGAGGTGCCCTATGCTATCAGGTCCTAAAACAGGTCCCGTTCTTGTTCTGACAGTTCCAGTTTCTCTCTGCTTCCTCCAGCATAGCCCAGGTAACTGCCTCACATGGAGACACTGACACTGTAGATATCTAGGATTAGGTGAGGTCTAACCCACGCAGGGTTTCATGAGGAGTGAGTAACAGACAAAATGAAGTAAGGCACCAGGAGGATGAATTTGTTTTTTCTTGGTCTTAACAACATTTGTTTAGGGAATTGCTCAGCAGACATGAATGTGGACCTTTAGCATATTCAATGATCATATTTTCTCCATGACATTTGTATTTAGCAGGATAGTTTCACAATTTTCGTACAACATTGACCTCATGGAAATGAACAAATGATGAATTTCAGGCTCAAATTTCTAACCTTCATTTTGTATATTTAGCACTTAAGACTCCATTACTACATATGGAGTATTTTAATCCCAGGAAGTCATCAAAACTTTTGGCTTCCTTTATGTCCTCAGGTGCCCAACATGTTCATTAATAATTTTGACCATCACCCTGATTTTTTTTTTTTTCCAGCAAATTTCAGCAAGACTTGGACAGGGAGTGCATACAGCCTCCCAATGGTCCCGTTCATAGAAGATTAAGTCCTGGAA